>JAJIBD010004087.1:0-194963 GCA_021461705.1 Cryptotis parvus
GCAAGGAGTAAGACATCGACAAAACCAAGGTGGTAGTGGAGCTGCAATGTTCACAAAGCAGTGCAGCAAGGGGAAGGACAGACATTTGGAGTGTTCGGGACAAAAGACCTGAGAAGAGTTTTAGAAAAGCATTTAGGAACTGAGCGATACTACAGCAAACAGTGCTCTTGCACTGCATGCGGCCAATAAAGGTTTGATTCCTGGTACCAAAAATGGTCCCCTGAGCTAGGAGTGATTCCTGAGCTGAGTCAGGAGTAAGCTCTGAGCACTGTTGGATGTAGTGCAAAAAGTAAACCAAAACAAAAACAAAAAATAAATGCCTTTAGGAAGATAGGTTTGAACATGTTGTGAAAAGCACTGAATGTTTAAAGAGCTATAATAGAGTCATATTTGAAACTCTAGTATCAAAATGGAATTGAATTGAAAGAGAGAAGCATAGAACTGGGGACACCAGGTGAATAAAGTGAACAAGAACAGAACTGGATTGTTCTTCTTTGAACACATGTCTTTATTGCTTTGCTCTATGCTTCTTTGCTTGCTATTTACCCTCTGGAGAAGACGGCATTCTCTTCTGAACATATTTTCTTTCTTCTCACATATTCTTAAGCAAGTTTCAGTCAATAAAACTACTAGCTGTTTTGTTTTGTTTTGTTTTTAAATCAGACGCAAGAAGAAGAATGAGAGAAGGCTCTAATATTATTATATTGTCAATAAGCGCCAATATTTTCCATCAGCTTAGGTATTTTCAAGCCAACTATTTTTCAATAGTCTCATTTCATCTGCCCTAAGCTTTTCAGCAGATACTGTCTTGCTATTTATAGAGTAGGAAACGAAGTCACTGAAATGTTAAAGATCTTTTCCCAAGATCACATAACAGATAAAGATGAAGAGATTTTGATTCAAGTCTATCTGATCCCAGGTTTGCAGCCAAGGTATAACTATAGAGGAAAAGAAAAAAAATAACTTGTGGGGTTTTAAGCAGCAAACAACCCCCCACATCTGCTTTTATAAACAGTGTCCCTCTCATTAAAAGTTTTCATTAAAGTAGTAAAAGGCATGAATCTTTTGTAGTACTTTTAATTAATTTCACAAGATTATAAAGAAACTGTGGTGCAGTTTAATGAAGATTCATTAACAGACATTATATTATCCTACGTTACAGGCTGAAAAAGGTCCACAGACTATAAAGGGCTTCCTCCCCAAAATTTATTATCTTATTCCCCAAAGAGCTGGCCATACAGACTATACCATACTGTTCACTGGGACCCTCAGGTGTCAGCTAGAATAATCTTGCATGAATGAGAAACATGAGATCCCTCTTGATTCAGCATTGATGAGACAGGCTATCACATTCATCAAATTAGGGACCGGAGCAATATCACAGTGGGTAGGGTATTTGCCTTGCACGCAGCTGACCTGGGTTCAATCCCCGACATCCCATAAGGTGCCCTGAGCACTACCAGGAGTAATTACTGAGCGAAGAGCCAGGAGTAACCCCTGAGTATCGTGGGGTGTGACCCAAAAAGAAAGACAAAATTCATCAAATTAATACCATCTGAAGTTAACAAGTCCAGGACAGTTTTTATAAAGATTCAGTTATTTTAAATGAATAATTAGAAGAGGAACTGGAGCAACACTACTGTGGGTAGGGTTCTTGCCTTGCATGAGGCCGATATGAATTAGATCCCCAGCATCCCATATAGCCCCCAAGTTTGCCATGAGTAATCCTTAAGTGCAAAGTCAGTAGTATAGCAACTGTAGACAAAGGAAATACAATACTTGGAGGAATAGGACAGAAAATCAACAATACAAATAGGTCCCTATATGTATATGAATTTAATGCTAAAGTCACTGTTTAGATGCCACCAGTAAGAAATGTCTTGTTTTTGAAACAGGCATAGAGATTCGGGCAGCAGGGTGGAGAGAGTTGGGCAATGAAATCTCAGGAAGTAATATAAAAAATATGTGGTTAAAGAAGTTACTCTGCCAGAAGACCTAAAGCAGCTGCACACACAACAACCATGAAGACCAGACCCTCACTGTGGAAACAGGCACTGCACTGATAACTCTAACTGGCCCAGCACTGGTGCAGAGAAGACTGAACTACAACAGGAGAGGGAAATACAATGCTCTCCCCTTTGGCAATGCCCTAGCAAGAGACTCTTCCCTACCTAAAAAGCCCCTAGTGCAGCAGTATTGGAGAAAATCTATTGTTGCAGGATTCCTCTAAGAGCTTCTGCATCTGCTCTGAATTGCCTCCTGCAAATCACTTCATAGATAAGGGGTAGTCTAAATGTAGCAGTTTATCTGACCATGTATTCTATACTGGCTGGTATAAATATTCTCTCATGCTACCACAATCATTGTGGGACTAGCTAGATCTTACCAGCATATTTGCCTGGCCACGTTGGAGCCCTAAGTAATTAGACCAGGGAGAAATGCTGTTTGCCTCCAAGCAAGCAAGCATGGCTCCCTGATAACTCAAAGGCAACTAAAATACAAAACTACTGTGAAGTAGACAAGACTTGTGAAGGCTTGGAGAAATATTTAACTGGCATTAGTGTTAGTCTTTGGTACAGAGACATGCCATCACAGAAACCTCCTTCTCTACCCTATAAAGGCTTTTCCAGGCAGATCTTGGCTCAAGACATTAGCATATAATAGGGCCTAGGTGAGGTGCTGGGAGAAATTACCTGAGGGCATTTGACCCTCCCTGCCAGGGAAGTTACATTTAGCCTACAGCTTCTCCCAGCTCTGCTAGGAGGCTTTTAATTAGCTCTGGGTCCTTGTAAACAGCCAGAAGGCCTCCTGAAGTTGCTACATTTCTATAGAGCTATTTTCCTGTTTTCATCTCTTGATAGCCCAGCCCAGAATGGGCTGGGCTGGGGAGTTTGGGCGGATTTCTAGCTATAAAATAAGCTGCAAGAAGAAAGAAGCTCTCTTTTTTTCCCCCCTTTTGCCATTTCGGCTTCCCTTGGCATTTGCTTCTCCGTCCTCTCCATTCTCTGTTGGGCCTCAACACGTGGTAGCAGCCATCTTGGCCTACACCTGGCTGGGGCCTAGCTGGGAACCCAGAGTCCGGAGGTTTTCCCTGCTCTTGGATTGTATATTGGAACCTGTGATAGTAAAGTCCTTTTAAAACTGCATCGGATTCCTGAGTCTTCATCCATTCCCCGCTGGCTTCGGAGGTAGAAGGGAACTCACTTCCCGGTATGTTGGGGACCCCGGCGGCATCCCTGACAATCTATGATACCAATTTTTTTAAAGGCAAATGGTTGCTTCGCCTATTGTGGCGGTCACCCACATCTCAACTTGGTTGTGTAATTCCTTTCTTTTACTTTTGCGACTACCTCCAGGCTCTCTCCTTTCTGGAGAAGTTCACATTCTCCCTGGATAACATATAGCTCTGTCTCTTTCCCTCCTCACAACTTCTAAGTAAAACTGTTTCACTCTTCTGCTGGTTTATCCTTAAAATTCTTCTCTATTATGAAATCCAATGGAATTGAAAAGAATCTGGAACAATATTAGGGCCTCATCTTTCTTCCTTTACAAAGAACATCTAACTCCTCACTCCATTCTAATTCCCATGGTTTCCGCGAAATCAGGTAGTGATTCCCACACTGTGTAGATAAGTGGGACCCAGGTAGAGTCTGACAGTTTCAAGTGTCCATCCTGCCTGAGTGCACATGGCAGAACATTTCAGTTTTCTGTACCCTCCCAGGAACTTCCCTCAGCGACTGACCCTGGGAAAGAGGAAGGCTGGAAAAATACATTCTGGAGATTGCTACCAGTATTTTCCCCACTTCAGATGAGTCAACTGCTTTAAATATCCAATAGTTAACTTTGCACAGAATGATTTCACAAGCCCATTTGTACTTATCATAATATGGAATTTTATAGTTTGTCTACTGAAACAGTTAGCCTTGCCTTGATTCTTTAAGTCCATATGGTTATATAGAGATTTGCAGACAAGAAAACATGGAAAAATAAGATAACTGTCCAGATTCTGTTATGTTTCCTATGTTTTTACTAATTATTATACACTTTGGTACCTTCTGAACATTGAAGCACACTGTACACTACTAACAAGAACAAAAATATTCTTGTTTATTTAACAGTAAAGTATATCCTATCATAAAAGATTTTAACAAGTAACATATGCATTATGCTAGTAAGATGCCCTTGACAAAATTGTTATACAGTTGTTATTGCACAGAGGTGCAATAACAGTTTTCTGTACCCTCTGGTGTCTAAGTGAATGAAACAGAGAAGCTTTATCTTGATCTCATGACTCACAACAGTCTATGCTCTGAATCTAACTGTTTTGTACCAGGATCCAGAAGGAAGTCTGTCTATTCACTCATTGAATTTCAGTATTACCAAATTGCCAAACATAATGAGGTTTTTTTACATCTCCAGCAGAGAATACATTCTTGTCAGAAGCTCTTGTAGCTGATTTGCTTAAGGAAACTTTTCAACCGTTTGTTGAAATTAAGCCTTAGTATTTCTGCTGTCAAAATGTAAAACTCAAACTGGTACTGACTACAAATTGTTTTTGAACAGATTGACACTCAATAAGTAGCCGGGTTCAGAATATTGATCAACTTTGTTCCTCAGCACACTATTTAGTTAAATTCAACTGGTTAATGTATGAGGGTAGAGTGGGCTTATCATCAAAAAGAGCAGAAGGTTGACTTTAATTATGAAGTCAGCTATGACTGGACTGTAAAGCTAGGTTTAAGAGGCCTGCTTCTCTGTCTTATGAAATTCATCAATTTAGAGGTATAACAAGTGTCAAATAAGAAAAATAGCAAGCTACTCGTTGGATATTTGATACACCAAAAACAGTTACAATAATGAACCTCATTCCCAACTGTCGGGAGCCACTGGTGTCCCCAACAATACCAAGAAATGAGTTCCCTTCTACCTCCGAGCCAGCAGGGGAATGAATGAAAACTAGGAATCCGGCACAGTTTTAAAAGACTTTATTATCACAGGTTCTGATATACAATTCAAGAACAGAAAAAAAAAAACCCAGATTTTGGGTTCCTGTTGGGCCCGGCCATGTGTAGGCCAAGATGGCTGCCACCACATGCTAAAGCCCAACAGAAAGCAGAGAGGCAGAAGACAAGGAACGCCAAGATAGTAAAGGCGCTTCTTTCTCCCAGCTTATTTTATAGATAGAATTATACACCAAAACGTCTCAGCCTGGCCCATGGGGGCTGTGCTATCTAGTGATGGTAAACAACTCTATTGATATGCAGCACTTCAGGTGGGTCTTTTGACTTTACAAGTGCCACAGCTGATTCAAAACCTCTCTAGCTTAGCTGTTAGGGGCTGCAAGCTAAGTGTAGCTGGAGCTTAGCAGGGCGTGTCACCCAACAACTGCCCCTATTTAGTTTACTAAAATAAACCTGAAAAAAAGGAAATACAAAATTTGGGCTAACACATACTGAAAATTAAACAAAAAGGAACATTTCCAATTATAGATTGATATTACATGTTACTTCAGGACCCAAAGCAAAGTTTGTGACAAAGTGTTTCTAACTATCTGATTACAACAAACTGTAGTTTGCATTGTCCATATTTAGTGAGAGTCAATTTGACACATTTTAAATAAAATGCATGTCTGGAACAAAGTCTGAGGGACTACTTCTGGAATAGCAATAGCAGTGGTCACATGAATGAGTCTCTGGAGAGCAGCTATCAGAAACTCATTGAATTGTCAGGAACACAGGATCAGGTCTCAGGAACACTGGAACAAACATCTTGAGCACTGGGACAGGAATCTCAAGCACTAGAACAGGTGTCCGGAACACTGATATAGGCATCTTGCAAGGCCTCTTCAGCAAGAGAACACTGGCACAGGTAACCATATCTGTTACTTAGGCGAGATAAAAACATTATCCAAGATTAATCACACTGTCACTGTATCACTGTGATAATTTATTTATTGTATCACACTGTATCTCTGTTATAATTTGATTAATTACAAATAGAGATATTATGGTTTGGCAGGAATCCAAGTCTGGGATGGAGAGAAGAACATAAAGTAGCTCCAACACAGGTGGAGCAGGGAGAAAAGTATGAGAATTGGTGAATCCAAAATTGGTGAGTGTAGTAGGTCAGCAACAGAACTGATGAATTCAATAAAGGTCAAAAAATTGAGAAAGGTAGTAGTTTAGACATAATATAGACACGACATTAATCACAAACATAATGGTGGCTACCACATGCGCAAACACACACACACACACACACACACGTTTGATCAAGCAGTATATTATAGCTGTATATATGACCCATCTAGGGTGATAAATAGTAATGAATCAATCGCTTCATGAATATAAAGCTGGCAAATCTGATGGGGTGAAAGTGTCCTTTCCTGTGAACAGAAACATTGGAGAAAAGTCATTTTTACAAATTATTAAATTTTGTAGTGAGCAAAGTTTTAGGAGTCTCAGAGTATTGAGCACTGTAGCGCAAGTATATTGTGTTCCAATGTCTTTTCCTGTGAACGGAATCATTAGACAAACTTTTTTTCACTGATTAGCAAACCTTTTTGTAATGAGCACTGTAATGGAGTTCAAAACATTAAACATCATAGAAGGACTTTGTAACACCAAGTTCTGTTTCTGTAAATACCTGTGAGCAAAAACATTAAAAAAGGAAACTCTGTCATTAATCCTTGAAACATTTTGACATTGAATACTATGCTCGGAGTCACTCTTTTTTCCCACCATTTTTACTTGTAAACAAAACATTAGAAAACTCATAAAGTTTTAAATTCTTGACACTGAACATCACACACAGGAGTCCATTTTTTCTTCAAAGCATTAAAAACTGTCTTCATTCGTTATTCCTATAAGCACAAACGTTAGAAAATTCTTTCAAAATACCTTCTCCTTGAGGGTTATTCATCTGGTCTCACCTTTAAACTCACCCCAAGGTAGCAAGGAAAGATTAACACTTACACATTAAACAATCAAAAACTACCCTTTTTTTTGCGTTACATAAGACAGAAAGTGTTTATCAACAGCTAGAACATCAGCAGACTGCAAGGCAAGATCTTTATTATTAGACAGGAACTATGATCAACAGGCTGCAAAACAAGATCATTATTAAAATGAACCAATCCAGAAGGTTTAAAGAGCAGCTTGCAATTTAAAATTTAAGGTTTTATATTGAAAGAATTAGGTGTTTTCTGATTCTTGGAGAATTCTAGTTTTGACAAGTCTCAAAGGAACCCAGAGTTTCTTGGCAGGTTTATCATCTGGAGAAATGAAAGCATAGCCTCTTCCCCAAATAAGGAGGTGACCTGAAATCCGTTTATCATCAATTTTCACCCAGATGGGTGAACTGACTGTTATTTGAGTTTGCATACCTTCTTGAAAGTGCTGCTTGGCCGCAGAATACGGATCTCCCTGTGGTAAATTTAAGAAATTTAAAGTGAATAATGTTAAAGATAAAATAAAAACAGAAAATTTATTAGATACAGAGCATTAAATACAGAAAAAAATACAGGAACAAAATGCACATGATGGCTTCCAAGTGTATGTAGTGCAACCCACAATGTGTAGGAGAAGGAAGGGAGAGAGAGGGAGAGAGAAAAGAGATAAAGAACCTGCCATTTAGGCAGGCTATGGGAGGGGTGAGTTAATTGGGGACATTGGTGGTGGTAAATGGGCACTGGTGGAGGGTGGGTTCTGGGACACTGTCTGTCTGTATCACTGTCTTCCCGTTCATCATTGATTTGCTCGAGCGGGCCCCAGTAACATCTCCATATGTCCTGTCTCATGCTAGTAGAGCCCAAGGCATCTGCTTGCTCCAGGAACATAAAGAGCCTCAATCCATTCCGAATGAGTCTATAATTGTTACTGGTATTTGGCAATATATCAAATACAACACTGGTATTTGGCATATATATCAAATACAATATATCAAATACAAATTTGATATTTGATATATATGTCTGGGACACTATGTGAAAGAAACCTCCAAACATGAACAACACTGTAAATGTCTCATGGTGGTACAAATGTCTCACGGTGGTATAATAAAATGTTTAATTAAAAAAAAATTTTAAAAAAAGATAAAAAAATCCATTGGAGGCATACTTGTTTATCGTTGCTTTAATAACTGAGTTTTAAGCATTCTGTGAGCATGTTCAACAATTCTATGTCCTATTGGATCATATGGAATTCCTGTAATATGTTTGATTTGCCATTCCTAGCAAAAGGATTTGAAAGTTTTACTGGTGTAAGCAGAGCTATTGTCTGTTTTCATGGTATGGGGAAGACCCATGACAGAGAAGCACTGAAGTAAAAAGGAACAAACATATTTAGCTCTTTTGGAAGTCATAGGAACAGCCCATATAAAACAAAAAATAAGTATCAATGACCACATGAAGAAAAGGTTTGTTGGGGAATAAGTATGTGTAACATTTATTTGCCTTAACTCATTTTTCTGTAATCTCGATGATTAACTCTGGCAACATGGGATGTACAATGTAAAGGAGTACAGACAGGACAACTATGAACAATTTGTCTAGCTTGTCTCCATGGGATGCCATGGTGTACATAAAGGCGGCGGGCATTTGTATGTAGACTCTGGTGCTCTTCCTCAGCTGATTTAAATGCTGGTCCTGCGAAGAGATCTGCTGCTTCATTTCCTCAAACCATCAGCCCAGGAAGCCAGCTATGAGAATGGATGTGGGAGATATATATAGGGAATGGTTTTTTTTGGAGGAGAATTTGTAGTTTCTGGAGTAGCTCCTGAATTATAGTATTATGAGCATTTAAAGAAGCAGTGACAATTCCAGAAAATAAACCAACTACATATGCAGAATCACTCTCCACATTACACAGGCCAGATATATGGGATAAGTGTTTCAGGGTGGCAAGTTCCACTTGTTGGGCAGATTTATAATTTGTATGCACAGTAGTGGTCAATGAAGGACCTGTAATTCCACCCCTGCCTGATGAGAAACCATCAATATAAAAACTGGAGCATCAGGAATGGTGAAGAGCAAACAATGGTGAAAATTACAAAAGGTGTCCTTTTCAGAAATTTCCAGGTTTTTCCAGCTGGGTAATGATAAGATATGTTTCCTGAAAAATCTGCTAAAGCTCTCTGAAGGATTCCACTGAGTGGTAACATTAATGGCTTCAATTTCTTTCTTAGATTCAGGTAATATAATTACATAAGAATCATGTCCAAGTAATACTTAGGTTCTTAATCTTCCTTTAATTATAAGGTTGGCTATCATCTCAAGGTAAGGTGTAGCAGTACTATTCTGCTTGTTATGTAAGTAAATCTATTCTAATAGTCCAGATAATTGGGCTATAGCAGCTGTTGGAGACTCTGGAGTGCTAATGACCAATAACCATACTTTTTCTCTGGGATTAAATCTGGAGAGGGAAGATTATTGAAGCCAATTCATGAAAAAGTCTAATTCATTCTGAGTTAGTTGTCTTGGGCTGTCCAAAGCAGGATCACCTTCAAGGGTGGGGGAACAAATTACTGAGCCCACAGTTAGGAATCCCAAGGGAGGAACGCACCCAGTTGATATCTCCCAGCAGTTTTTGAAAATCATTCAAGGTTTTGAGCTTCTTCTGACTAATAAAAAAATTTTGAGGACGCACTGTAGTGCAGTCAGGAGCATAGCCCAAATATTCATATGGGGGCTGAATCTGAATTTTCTCCATAGCTACTTGTAAACCAGCCTCTGGTAAGATTTCCATTACATCATTATATAAATTCCAGAGATCTCTGTAATTATCACAAGCTAGCAAGATATCATCCATGCAGTGAATGATGTATGCACCAGGAAATTTAGCACGAGTGGGTCATAAAACCTCATCAACAAAGTGTGGACACATTGTAGGTGAATTAGTCATTCCTTGGGGGCAATAATGTCCATTGAAACCTATGTAAAGGGCCTTTATGGTTAACAAAAGGAATTGAAAATGCAAACCTTTTATGATCATCTGGATAGGTATGTTGCAAAAACAGTCTTTCAGATCTATGATAATTAGCAGCCAACCTTTAGGAATAGCTGCTGGAAGGGGAGTCCAGGTTGAAGGGCTCCCATAGGGACCATAGTAGAATTGGCATTCCTTAAGTCAATCAGCAAATGACGTTTGCCTGATTCTTTTCTGTATCACAAAAATAAGAGAATTCCATTCTGAAAAAAGTTTGCTCAGTATGTCCTAAATTAAGCTGTTCTTCCATAGCTGTGGCGGCACCTCTAACTTTTTTATATTGAGGGGCCACTGTGGTGTCCATATAGGTTTGTTAGACTTCCACTAAATATGAATAGGTGGTGGACGCTTAATCACAGTGGCCCCAATTAAAAAGGGTCACTTAGGGAGAGCTGGAGCAGGTGCCTGATAGGGGATTGAATGAGGTATGTCAATCAAATCACTTCTCCCCTCTACTCCAGCATGTCTCAACCCCATAAATTTAAAGTTATAGGGGCTAACTAAGGCTGGAACATGGATACATTCCCTTCAAGGCAAATACATGGCAGCCATCTCGCACTTTGTCGGAGAAAGAGGAGATATTGCCTACCCCACTCAGGCTATGGAACACTTTCTTCAGGGACCAGTTAGAGGGCCAATGCTGGTGGATATTATGGATATACCTGCCCCTGTATCCAACATGCCTTTGCATTTCCTTTTATAAATTTCAATGGGTACAATCAGCTGCTTGGCCTGCGAAATCATGGTAGTGTACCCAACTAGATAGCTAGCAGGTGGCTGGTGGGCTTGGTTCTGTGCCACTGTATAACCAACAATGAAATTGGAAGAAGGTTGTTATCGTTTAAGCTGCCAGCTCTAGGGTGTTTAGACTGACTACATGGATTCTCAAAAATCAATAATAGACTAGCAAGTGGTTCCCCTTTTCAAAAGTCCATTTAAATGGCACAGAGATTGACAGTATTATCTCTCCATGAGATTCAGGATCTGAAGTCTGAGATGCACCTTAATTCCCTTAAATTTCAGCCAATTGCTCCCCTGAAATAAACTCATATACCTTGGGGAGCAGGTCCTTTATCCCTGTTTTTAGAATGTAAGGATCTTTACTTGGGAATATTGTGACAATCTTAGGGCAGAGAATATCAAGACTGTCATTGTCTGATGGGGTAGGCTGGAGAGTGTTTATTGATTGCAATTCTGAGGATTCTGATTCAGAGAATACTGGGCAAGTGGGATGAACAAAAGTGCCTCTGGATTCAGCTAGGCTTAGGGGCTGGGCCCCCCACCCAGTTTCTTTCGTTTGGGGGAGGCATAGTTGTTATTTGAGCCTGTGAAGCTTGTGGAACCTGGAAGGGGTTTCATAACACATTTCCCATAAAGGGATTATTGGGATGTTGCCCTGTATTAATAATTCTAGAAGCTCGACAATTTCTACAGATATGCCCCCTTCCCTCTGCAGTCATAACAGATAATCTGTCCAGATGAAGCCTGAGGCTGAATTCTTCTCAGAGGCCAACAGTTGCTGGCCCAATGCTTACCATTCATGCACCTTGGGCAAAGTCCAGGTGGGGACCTCTGAAGGGTGAGGTTTTGCTTAGCATCATTCCCCTGATGACTCCCGTCTCTCCTTTGAGGATTATTTTTCTCACCCTGAAGCTGTTTGATACCTCCCCTCCACTCCTGATCTCCTTCTTGTATGGCATAGATCTCTATAGTATTATTTGTTCCATGGGAGGCCAACCTGACATTTCTACAGGTCTTTAGATATCCCATGAGGTCTTCCTTTTCCTTAACATTACATATTATGACTCGATCCAACAACTTTGATTAGCGTTCTCATATGCTAAGGTTCTTTCTAGGATTTGTTGAGTGGATGGGTCTGAACCTGTCTATTGATTATCTCAGTTAATCTCCCAATAAATTCAAAATACAGTTCATTAGTACCCTGGTAAATTTTGTACAGCTCCCTTGATATTCTGAGTCGGCATCTATCCTTTCCCTGCCTTTAATGCTGTATTCCGAATACATTTTAAAGCAGCATCAGGTAATGTTACTTGTTTTTCTTTCTTTTGCCATTCTTCACCTTTCAACATATCAAAAGTTATATCATGGCCAGAGTCTATGTTTCTTAAAGTGTGAGTATTCATGTTAATCTCGTCTGCATACCACATTTGCCATTGTAGGAACTGTGATTGGTTCAGACAAGTATGTGCTACCATCTGAAAGTCTGACAATACCCAATCCTCTTTCTGACTCCAAACCGCTAAATATTTTAAAGAATAAGGGCTTGCTACTCCAAATTTGCCACAAGCCTTTCTGAACAGAGTTCACTTGTATCACTTGTATCACCTGTATTCCTGTTGCTCGTCGATTTGCTCTAGTGGATGTCTCCATTTATTGGAAATGAGGTCCATTATTGTTACTGTTTATGGCATATCAAATACACCACAGGTAGCTTGTCAGGCTCAGCCATGGTTCTGGATTCATCCCAACGGGACCAGTTTTTTTTCTATGTCAGACCATGAACCATCCAGGGCCCACGGGGCAGAGCCCTGGGTGTAGACAAGCCTGTCACCTGTCTGCCAACTGCTGATGCAGCCGGGCACTGCAGTCACATTTTCCACACCTCAAGGGGCAGAGCTGAACAGGGTTATTGACTCGATATTTAATTCTTCATAATTGGTTTTACATTATCTTTAGATTGGCCATAAGGAAGGTTGTGGAGTTTTGTCTTTGACTATTATTAGATTGAATACAGGAGTAGCTGCAAGGCTCTTGAGGCCTGCATGGCTACTGTTCCTCCCCTTCAGCTTCGTCACAGAGCTTTATTCAAATTGAGCATCTGTCAGAGGAGCACCTTCCCCTTCGGAGGTATTAACTCCAGGGAGATTTTCAGTTTGAGAGTCTGCTTCCTCTGGGTTTCCCTGTTCCTCCTCTAAGTTACCGGCCACATTAGAATTCTTTTTAGATTGAGGGTAGTTTTTTTCACTGCAAATGTACACACCTTTTAAAGTCTATGGCCTTGGGGCGTGTTTGCAAATGGCTTTTAGTTGGATCACTCCTCACTATCAGGTATGTGCTGCTTCCTGATCAGTAAATCATGAAGTCAGAAACTTCTGTATATGACATATTCATTTCTTAATTAATTTTTTTAATTTTCTATTTATTTCTTCTGTTTTTTCAATCTTATAATTAACCTCCAGGCCTTTTCTTTCTGTCCCTCTATTCTAGCTCTCTGTTTGTTTATTTCTCCCTCTAAAATAGTGCTTATCTTGCTGATATCCTTTTCCTGCTCTTCAAATTTTCTTCAAATTTTAAATCCTGTTTAATAATTCTACTTTCCTATTCCTCTAATTTTTCTTCAATTTTTTAAATCCTATTTAATAATCTTATTTTCCTGTTCTAATTTTTCTTCAAATTTTGAATCCAGTTTAATAATTTTACTTTCCTGTTCCGGAGTGCAATGGATAAGCCTCGCCCTGGGGAAACCACCTTCATAATCATGGTATCACCTGTTCCTGCCCCTCGAGGTGTTGCAGGTGTGGCTGCAGTGCCCTGCTGCGTCAGCAGGTGGCAGACAGGAGACAGGCTTATCTACACCCAGGGCTCTGTCCTGTGGGAACTTGTTGGTTGATGGTCTGACATAGAAAAAGACTGGGCACCCTGGGATGAACCCAGAGCCACGGCAGAGTCTGGTAAGCTACCCGAGGTGTATTTGATATGCCCAAAACAGTAACAATAATGGACTTCATTCCCAACAAATGGAGACATTACTGGCACCTGCTCTAGCAAATAGATGACCAACAGGAAGACAAGTGATACAAATGATACTTTCCTGTTCTTCTAATATTTCTTCGAATTTTGAATCCTGTTTAATAATTTTGCCTTCCTGTTCCTTGGATATTTCTTCAAATTTTAAATCCTATTTAATAATTTTGCTTTCCTGTTCTTCTAATTTTTCCTCGAATTCTGAATCCAGTTTAATAATTTTACTCTCCTGTTCCTCTAATTTCTTTTCAAGATTTAGAAGCTGTTTAATAATTTTATTTTCCTGTCCCTCTAGTTTATCCTCAAGTTTTAAAATCTGCTTACTGGATTTAATTTTATGATTCTCAATTATTTCTTTAACTGCTGAATAAACCTTGTTTCTTAAAATTGCATTCAATCTACATTCTTCTCTCTTTATTAAACATTGCCTTTATTCAGAGGTACAGTTTAAGAATCATAAGGACCCAGAAAATTTGTAAAAGAATAAAGCAGTTCTCAGAAAGGGATTTCATTAACTGGGCTATGTATGGTCCTGATCCAATAGAATATACAACGTATCTATAAACACTACTAAACACTATCTTCCCGTTGATCATCTATTTGCTATAGCGGGCACCAGTAATATCTCCATATGTCCTGTCTCATGCTAGTAGAACCCAAAGGCATCCGCTTGCTCCAGGAACATAAAGAGCCTCAAACCATTACATTAGGTCATAGGAATGACCTAATATAAATGTTACTGGTATTTGGCGTATCAAATATGACACAAGCAACTTGCCAGGCTTGCCGTGCAGTTGGCATACTCTTGTAGTCACCTCTAAATAAAGCAATTATTGATGAACCGCGAGGCCGCTTAGCAGCTGCAGGAGCCGGGCTGTGATAGTCTGGTCTGCTGGGTGGAGTTGTGATGAGAAAGAAGTCCGTATGTGGAAAACGGTGGCCTCCATGGAGTTGTGGGGGGTCGTCTGGCTTGTTGTGAGGCTCTGCTGGGGTGGGGGCAGGCCAGGGCTAGAACCCGCCATGCCTCCCGGGCGCCTCATGAGGGGCTGGGCACAGGGAGAGCAAGTAGCAGCTCTGCCCCATGTCTGAGAATCTCTGGTTCAGCATACCTGGGCCGGATTGAAAAAAAAACTGCTGCAGGGTGGGTGTCTATGATCCGGGCTGTGATAGTCTGGTCTGCTGGTGGATTGTGATGAGAAAGAAGTCTGGATGTGGAAAACAACGTATCTATGCCACAAGAAATTCTGCATTTTTACTCATGGTTCCAATTCTACTGTTTGGAGGCAGATATTGTCCATCTGACGATGTTCATGCCCAACAAAGGACACCAGATGTTTGGGAGCCTCTGGGGTCCCCAACAATACCAGGAAACGAAGTTTCCTTCTGCCTTTGAAGCCGACAGAGAATGGATGAAAATTCAGAAATCGGGCACAGTTTTAAAAGGCTTTACTATCACAGGTTCTGATATACAATCCAAGAACAGGAAAAACCCCCAGATTTTGGGTTCCCGACTGGGACCTGACCATGTATGTGTAGGCCAAGATGGCTGCCACCACATGTTGAACCCCAACAGAGAGAGGAGAGGCAGGAGACAAGGGTTGGCAAAAAAGAAAAGGGCTTCTCCTTTCTCCCAGCTTATTTTATAGATAGAAACCCGTCAACACTTCCCAGCCTGGCCCATCGTGGGCTGGGCTATCCAGAGATGAAGTCAGGTAAACTCTATTGAAATGCAGCACTTCAGGTGGGTCTTTTGGCTTTATAAGTGCCAGAGCTGATTCAAAACCTCTCTAGCTGAGCTGGGAGGGACTGCAAGCTAAGTGTAGCTGGAGCTTAGAGCAGGGTAGTTCACCCAACACCCAACAAATGGAGATGTTACTGGTGCCCACTCGAGCAAATTGATGAACAATGGGAAGACAAATGACAAATAACAAAACAAAGGCCATAGGGTAGCTTTAAAGTAATTCCTTTGCATGACAAAATTGCACCAGATGACCTTGTGAACCAAGTAATCATTTTTACCTTAAGAATAAAAATTATGTACCTTTAAATTTCCTACAATTAAAATTCACATTAATCACTGGGCAATTTATTATGAACTACATAATTCCCTATCAATTTTTATGATTTATTTGCTATTACAATAAGGTGCTACTTTATTCATACTCATAGTAAGAAGAGTTGAAAATAAAATAAAGGGCTGGAGAGAAATTACAACTGGTAGGATGCTTGCTTTACCTTGGTTCAATTCAACACTGTATATGGTCCCAACTCCAGTATTTCCAGGGAGTGATCTCTGAATGCAGAGTCAGGAGTAAGCACTAAGCATTCTGAGTGTGGATACCAAAAGAAATAAAAGAAAAGAAAATGATGATGCTCCACCTAGAAGTTGTTATGATGTGTGTGAGCAAAATCTTTGCAAAAAACTGGTCATTAATTGTTGGAGGACATGTTTAGCTAATCTGGGAGTTTTGTTGTTTTGCTCACTCCCAGCTTAATCTTATTTAAGTCAAGGTTCATTCTAATGAGACCTCTCTTCTATGTAAACACTTCTAGAGGGTGTGGCACTTACAGAAGTCACCTTGATTGAATAACTTCTGACTTATACATCTACTAAGACTTCTATGTTTTCTAGATTGGGCACAGCTCCTCTTTTATACCCACTGCACCCAACGTGGGACAGTTAGAATTTACCAGGAGACTACCACCCTGGCTACGCTGAGACTAAAGGAAGACTATAGGAAGGATCATACTAGTTTGCTCTAAGCAGGCGAGTATGACCCTTTCAGTACATGAGAACAAGATACTCAGAATCACCCTGGTGCAGATAATAATAAGGACCTTGTGGGTACCATCTAGATTACATGAAGCTCATGAAGTTAAGATGTATTACTTTATATCAGCCCCCTCTCTCTCCAGTGTTTTACATAAGAGATAATCTAGGGATTAGTCCTTGGTGTAACCTTTGTTTATACCTACAATAGGGTGTGGCACTACACTCTGTTTAGGGTTCTTTGTTGGCATGACAACCTCCCGATTGGGTTACTTTGGTGTATATAAGGGGCTGACTTGAGGCCCCTTCACCTTTGCCTTTTGGTTCCTCAGCCTTCAGCTTTTGGCCCCTGCAGCTTTTTGGCTTTTGGCTTTTGGCCTTCTTCTTCCCTGTGGGATCTCGCCTTGTGAGCGTTTATTCCCCTTGGAAGCTTTTACACGTGGTGGCTGCCATCTTGGCCTACACGTGGCTGGGGTTCTAGCCTGGAATCCTAAGCATCGGGTTTTTCCTTTTGCTGATTTGTATGCCTGAACCTGTGATAAGTAAAGCCTTTTAAAACCGCATCGGATTCCTGAGTGTTCATCCATTCCTCGCCGGCTTCAGAGGTAGAAGGGAACTCGCTTCCGGCACTGTCGGGGACCCCGGCAGAGCGCCCCGACAATTAATGACAGCATATTTATGATTTTCAGGCATTGAATCAACATATAAATTATATGAACAAGGTTACTTTATTTTCAGAATTTATTTGTGGATTTTTAAATAAAAGTTGAACTTTATTTTTCTTAAACCAGAAAATGGTTCATTTTAATTATTCATAATGTCCTAGAAAGTTCTAGACTGCACCCATAAAGTCAACAGGTTGCACAAAAACAAAGAAGCCAGGCTTTAATGAGCCCTGGAAAATAAATGTATGCAGCCACTTCTTGAGTCTAGGATGCATTTGTTTTTATTTTCATTTTTCTTTTCAAAAAGCAATTTAAAAAGTGAAGTGAACCTAGTATAAATATTTTGCTTTCACATCAATTTCTAAGATAAAATGAATAGTTTAATGGAGTGTGAGAACTAGCATCAGTTTTACAAAGACTTTTATTATCAACTGAAAGCACTTAAGGATATTCCCTTTTAAAAAGAAAACTTCTAAAATTATCCACACTTTATTCTCTGATATCCTAAGGCTATCTTCCTATCAAATTATGCACACTGCAGTGTATCAATCAACCATCCGATTAGGCTATAAAATTGAAACAGCTGTCAGCATTATTCTACAACTAAGGAAGATCTTTACAAATTACTAATCAATTTTATGTTGTGTATGTATTGGTAAAAATAGATTCCCCCCCACAAGACATGAGATTGCACATACACAAGAATGTATTTACAGATTTTTCTCATATTTTCAACTAGATATTAGATGACTTCAGTCTGATTTACCAACTATTTAGGATCTCATTTTTAAGGATTATATATATTTTAAAATATATATAATCCTTAATATATTAATCCATAATATATATTAAGGATTAATAATTCTACAACTAAGGAAGTTGTAGAATCCTTAATATATATATTAAAATATATATTTTTTAAGGATTATATATATCACTTCAAATACATGTATAACTTTGACCTGTTGTGTTCTAAGGGTTTCTTCCTCACTCTGTGTTTAGAGATTACTCTTGAGTTTACACTGGGAATCATATGTGGTACCAGGGAACAGGCTATATGCAAGACAAGTGCCATAGATCTGATGTAGGCAGGAATAGGGGGTGGGGCACATGGCAATGAATTCTTGCCCTAAGGCTTTCCAGAGTCACCTTTTCAAACCAGAAACCAAGACTTGATAAGACCCATTAACTTGATCACTTGATCACTTGAATCCCGTTATTCATCGATTTACTAGAGTGGGCGCCAGTAACATTTCCATTGAACCCTATCACGTGCCAATGTAGCCCAATGGCATCTGGTTGATTCAGGAATATGAAGAGCCTCAAACCGTTCCTTCAGGGTCTTAACAAGGAAGTCTGACCATCTTGTAGGTGGGCGGCCACGTGATCTTTTTGACATCCCATGGGATCCAGTTGGTAATGGCTCTAGTCCAGCGGTTGTCTCCAAATCGCATTACATGTCTAGCCCATCTGATTTTCGATGCCTTGGCAAACGAGACAGCGTCCCTGATTCTGGAATAGCGACGGAGGTCAGAACTCCGGATTCCTTCTCTCACTTGAGTGAGACGTGATATTCCAAGCATAGCTCTTTCGATGCCTCTCTGGGAGACCCGAATAGCATTCTCATCCTACTTTCGTAGGGCCCAGGTCTCTGAGGCGTATGTTAATGCAGGGAGAACGGTGGAGTCAAAGAGATGTGCCCGGAGCTGGAGGTTCTTTGTCCTTTTAGCTATTTCTTCGATGCCTTTGAAGGCATTCCATGCCGCTCTCTTCCTCCTGCACAGCTCAGGTTTTAGGTCGTTCATCATGTTGACTTCTCGACCTAGGTACACATAACTGCTGCATTCAGAGATTTTTGTTCCATTGAGAGTGAATGGGGCCTCTGGAACTAGTTCATTTCTCATGAACATAGTTTTCTTCAGATTCAGCTGTAGACCTACCTTTCCACATTCTCGGTCAAAGTCAGCCAGCATTTGTGCCGCTTGGCTAATGTTTGGTGTTATTAGAACGATGTCATCAGCGAAGCTGAGGTGGTGTAGTTGCCGACCATCTATCTTCACTCCCATTCCTTCCCATTCTAATTGTCTCATGATGTTCTCGAGGGTGGCACTGAAGAGTTTTGGTGAGATGGTATCACCCTGTCGAACCCCCTCTTTTGACATCAATGATCACTTCTTTGTAGAATGGTGAGATCCTGGTGGTGAATCCGTAATACAGCTCACGAAGGATCTTGATGTATTGAGTTTGAACACCCTGTTTGACTAGGGCTTCGATGACTGCTTCAGTCTCCACAGAATCAAAGGCTTTCTGTAAATCAATGAACGTGAGACAGAGTGGCATCTTGTACTCCCTACAAACCTCAATGAGCTTGGTTACTGTGTGGATATGGTCGATTGTGCTGAATCCTTTCCGGAAACCTGCTTGCTCGCATGGTTGTCCTTCATCTAGTGTTCTGCTAATCCTGTTCAGGATGACTCGTGTAAACAGCTTGTAGATGACAGACAACAGGCAGATGGGGCGATAGTTGCCGATGTCGTGAATGTCTCCCTTCTTGAACAGTAGAACTGTCCTGCTGGTTTTCCATTGGGAGGGCACCTTGCATTCGGACAGGTAGCGTGTGAAGAGCCGAGCTAGTGTATTGATGAGTACCGACGGCAGATTCTTCAGATGTTCGGGTCTGACTTTGTCTGGGCCTGGTGCTGTTCCCTTCTTTACCGATGAGATGGCATGCCAGATTTCAGAAGGGAGAACGTTGGGAATGACATATCCATCCTGTGGAATTTGGTATGTGGGCAGGTGGATGTGGCTATCAAAGAGATTTGAGTAGAAGTCCTGGATAATCTTCTCCATTGCCTTTCTGGAAGATGTGATAGATCCATCAGGGCGTCGCAGGGCAGTCATCTTGGTCTTATAGTTGGCGAAGGACAGGCGGGCAGTGCGAATACTTTTCCCGGCTTCTGCTGCATCTTCCAGTATTTCTGCTCTTCTGTCTTTGAGGTCTGCTTTTATCGCTTCTCTGCACTGTTTAGCAAGCTTGGACGTTAGCATTTGGTCTCCTGAGGCTCGCGCCTTGCCATGTTGGCGAATGAGCTCAAGAGTTTCTGAAGACAAGCGTCCTTTTGTGTCTTTCTCTCTCTCGGCATTCTTCGCACAATCATGGAGGTGCTGAACCAGTCAGTTGTATTCTTCATCGATGTCATCAATGATGGTATCTTCCCATGTTGCTGCAATGGTGCCAAAGAGTTCCCAGTTGGTGGTCGCTCTGGGAGTTCTCTTCTTAAACTTTGCAGCCTTTTCTCCCCGCTGCGGGAAGTAGAATTTTGCACGAAGGAGACGGTGGTCCGATCCTGTCTGGAATTTGGGGACGACAGCAACATCGGTCAGACAAAACTGTGGATTGAAGATGATGTGGTCAATTTCACTGTGGAACTGTCCGCCAGGAGATTCCCATGTCCAACGTTTCGCTTTAGCCTTCTGAAACTGTGAGTTCCCATGAATAGTCTTGGTGGACATGATGAAGTCAGATAGCTCTCTCACCCTGTTCGTTCCATTCTAGGCCATGGGTCCCGATGTGGAGTTCTTCAGCCGATCTTCTCGGTCTTGGTCTTGTCTCTTTTAATGCCAAGACCCATTAACCAACAACAAAACCTGAGGAAGCTGGATTCACCTTCTTGGACCAGCCCTTAATCCAGTTGCATTCCAGATCAGAAGATCCGGCAGGAACAGAGGTCAAGGAAAGGAGATTTTCCAAGAAGAGCACTCCCAAAATCTCCACTTGGCAATGGCCCTAGCAACAGATTTTAACCTAGGTTGAAGCCTCGTATGGGAGTAGCTTGGGAAGAAACCTATAAAAGCAGTCCTGACCAAAAGACCGCGGCACACATGCTGCCTGAGCCCATGGGCTGCTGGAGCCCACGCCGCCGAGCACATGTGATGCCCGAGCACAGGTGTCGCCCGATTGCCTCTCTCTCTCTCTCTCTCTCTCTCTCTCTCTCTCCCTCTCTCTCTCTCCCTCTCTCTCTCTCTCCCTCTCTCTCTCCCCTCTCTCTTTCTCTCTCTCTCTCTCTCTCGCTCGCCGCTCTCTCTCACACACTCACTTTCCCTTCTTCCTAAAACCTCCATAATAAAATCTGTTTTACTTCACTGCTCGTCTACTCCTGAATTTTTTTTTTCTGCAAGGAAGACAAGAAACCTGAGGAAACCCTGGGTAAGGCCAAGGACTGACTTGCCTTTTATCAGTCCTTAGCCTGCCCAGCAGGTCTCCCCAGAGGCAGCTGGGGAGAAAGTGACTATCTCTGCCTCACTTGGTGAGTGACCATCTCTCTTCCTCATGTGAGTCACCCAAGGGACCTACCTACATCAGTTCTGTACTATCTCTTTGATACACATAAATTACAAATTGGCCGTATTTCATTATATATTGGTATTTATAATAATACTATTTCATATCTGCTTTGGAACCTATTTCCATCTGCTTTAGAACCTAAAACTGTTTCTGAGATAATTTCACTTTTTGTGTGTCAACAAATGTGCATATGGTACACATTTACTTCAAATGTGTACACATACGCTTCAAAAGTTCTAGGATGAAGTAAGAGGTATATTTTAAATTGATCTGACTTACCTTAAATACATAGGTTACAAAACATGGTTGCTTAATGGTAAATTTTTAATAATCGGAAAAGGAAATTCTTTGACTTAAGTAAAGTAAGTAGTAAATATATAAGATAGGTACATTGTTGGGGTTCAGCAGGGTCACCAACAGATATCAGAGTTCAGTGGGGTCCCTGGCCATGTTCAGGGTCACTGGCCTTTCCCCTGACCCATGTACAAAGGCACAAGACCACAGACTCTTGAAAGTCTGAAGCTTTCTCTGTTTAATCTCTCCTTCCTCACTCACTCATTCACTGACTCACTGACTCACTGACTGACTCACTCACTCACTCACTCACTCACTCACTTACTCACTCACTCACTCAAGGTTGACCTGTTATATACTTCACAAAAGGTTGGGGGATGGGAGTTGCAAATGGTAATAAACTTTGAAATAATGTTGAAGTGTTGAAACAATGAGGAGTAAAAGGTCCTGGTTTGACTTTGAAATAATGAAGAGTTAAAGGTCTCCTGGTGGTTTGCTCCTTTCAGGGGCAGATCCCCAGAAATGAGATCCTGCCCTGGGGCTATAGTCTGCCTGAACAAAGGCTGAATCCTGCTGTGTTGTTTTCTTCTTTCTTTTGCTAGTAAATAATCATCTTCACAATAGATCTCGTCATTTTGTATAAACACAGTAAGAGATCACTTGATCACTTGACATCCCATTATTCATTGGCTTGCTCAAGGGATGCCAGTAAAGAGATACAGATAGTAAGAGATACAGACATTTATCTACACCTGGGATTAAGTACACAAGGTAGTTATTCCTGGGGACATCTCGCCATATATTCCAGATTACAGTCCTCCAAACAAATTAGTTTTTTGCTTATCCCAACAGGGTCCTAAATCAGTTGCTCTTTTGTCATGACAGAGTTTATTTTGTGATTTTGCTCTGAGCTTATTATCCTGCTTAGGGCACTTAGTTTGTCCCATGTAGAGGTCAGGATAGCTATTCACAGCTTGCGTGGGTCTGTCTAGTCCTGCAATGGGACCGTCCTTTCAAGGTATAAGGAAATATCAATCTAAGGGCCACCAAGGGTTTAAATTAGGAAAT
Organism: Cryptotis parvus; assembly: GCA_021461705.1. Lineage (NCBI taxonomy): Eukaryota > Metazoa > Chordata > Mammalia > Eulipotyphla > Soricidae > Cryptotis > Cryptotis parvus. Next base: position 22,891 of record JAJIBD010004087.1, read on the forward strand.
ATGATGGATGCCCAGGAGTAAATATTTCAGTTAATTAAATCTTAGAATACAAATACCTTAACAGTCTTCCTGTGTCTATAAAAGGTTGTTGCTCCAGCTCAAGGGCATGTGAAGGGCATACAGGAAAGAGAAAAAGAACTTTTTTAGCAGACACTGTACGTGGTCAGGGAACTGGCACCTACTGAGTAGGAGATAGAGGGCTGTAAACAAAAGGAATCCAACATAAGTCATACAACTAAGCATGGCATTGAATTCTTCTATATTTCTTATAAATCTATTCAAAATTAGAGTGCTATAAGTCTGAAATATTGCTTTTACATATTGTCCATGATGCCAAGTCTACGCAAAGGATAATATAGCCATTGCTCTAATCAAAATAACTATTCTAGATAAGCCAATGAAATTCTTTCTTTCATCCGGGGAGATAGCTCAGTGGGCTAAATCAAATACTTTATATGAAGGAGGCCCAGATTTAATCCCCAGCACCACATACCATTCCCTGAATCTACCAGGAGTGATCTGAGAGTGACAAGTCAAGTCGGTAGATCCCCTAAACACCATTGAGCAAAAGATGAAAAAGAAGAAAAAAAATTTTTAGGAACTATTGCTATTGAAGTAATAGTCAATATTAATGTCACATAACTTGAAAAATATTTGGGATTGGATTAACCACACCCTTCAAGACTGCCTGAAGTAAAGTCACTCATATGTTCTTTGCTGTGAGTATGATAGTCTTGTATCTCTGTTGCATCCATTATTAAATATCAAATTCTGCCACTAAACTAGAGCATCAGTTTAAAACTGACATCTTAATCTCAAGCATCAAAAATCTATTGCCTTTGGGGCCGGAGCGATAGCCCAGCGGGTAGGGCGTTTGCCTTGCACACGGCCGGCCCATGCCCGGCCTGGGGTCGATCCCCGGCATTCCATATGGTCCCCGGAGCACCGCCAGGAGTCATTCCTGAGTGCAGAGCCAGGAGAAACCCCTGAGCATAGCCGGGTGTGACCCAAAAAACCAAAAAAAATAAATAAATAAATAAATAAATAAATAATCTATTGCCTTCCCCCAACAAAAGAAAAACTTGGTAAAGATTGTTGACAAAACAGCTATAGTTACTAACTAGTTTGTCACATCTCCCTGTCATATATATATATATGCCCAGAAAGACAGAATCGATCTAAAGCCTTTGCCTCCTGATACTCTCTCTATTTGTTCCAATTTAACTCTATAAGTCTTTAACCATAAGATTTTTAAAAATTTTTGGGGCCGGAGCGATAGCCCAGCGGGTAGGGCGTTTGCCTTGCACACGGCCGGCCTGTGCTGGCCTGGGTTCCATTCCCGGCATCCCATATGGTCCCCTGAGCACCGCCGGAGTAATTCCTGAGTGCAGAGCCAGGGAGTAACCCCTGAGCATTGCCGGGTGTGACCCAAAAAAAAGAAAACAAAAGATTTTAAAAATTTTGTGACTATATAGTGTTCATATTTGTAGTGAAAATACAAAAGATATAACATGTTACAAAAATGATATCCTGCAGGAAACTGTTCTAGCATAAACATATGTATTGCATTTTTTTCTAATTTTTCTCTCTTGCTCTTCACTTGAGATCATAAACTGCACATTGCATCTTCAGTTGCTGATGCTATTAATTGTGAAATAGGAAATAGTGGGCATAGTTTTGAAATGTTTATTAAGTTTGAGTTTTATAAATTCCATCTAAGTTTGGGTATTCAGTAGTCTACTTATTTTTCTCAAATACCTCTCAGAAATTGCATAGAGAAAATAGGAATTTTATGTCAGTTGATGCTTTTACTAATTTATGTATCTTTGGTTGCTACCTCAAAAAGAAGAAATGAGACTATGCAAGGCTGAGAAGGAATAAGCCAGCTAATCAAAAACAAAATGCTGATAGTCATATTGACAAGGCTAAGGAAGAGGATGATACTGCTAAGTATAAGTTGTAGACCACAGTTCTATCAAGAAAAACAAGTTTTATCATGTGCTGGGTAAAGTCGTACTCGGAGTGAAGAGTGAGAAAAGAAAAAATGAAAAATGAGAAAAGCAAAGTTCTTATTCTCAGAAGCTCATAACTTAGCAAAGGTGTAAGAGAAATATGTCAATGATGATATTTCAAACTAATAACCTTAGTCATGATGAAGGCTAGCAGGTATAATAGCCCTGAGTATGGCATAAAATGAGACATTAAAGTCAGTGGAGAAATCCAGACAGATTTGGCAGAGAAAAACATAAAATAAACTTTGAAGGATAAATTGGACTCATATATGAATAAATTAAGAACAGCAGACTGAAGAGAAATACGTTAGAAATGGCTAAGAATGAAAGCTGGAACATTTCCTAATGGCAACAAGAAAAGCACAGGGAAAGATTAAAGGAGGCAGGAAATTTAAATACTGTTCTTTTGAAATTTTGAATCAATGAGAGCACTATTTTCTTTGAAGGTCTTTAATAGTGCAAAGATTCTGCTGTATTATATATGAATATGTATATTATGTACCCATCATATAGTACAGATATAAGATGTCATAAATGTTACAGTTTACTAGATACACAGGTATAAAATGTTACTTTCAATGATAATACAATGATATTGTTATTCAGACATAAATAGATAAATCAACTGTGATAATACTGCTATCATAGAGTTCTTATTTATAAATCTATATTTATATCTGAGACATGCAAATACATTTGGCAAAAAATTCACAATACTAACATCATTTTATAGTTAATTGTTTTTATAATAGAAGTAAAATTTTCAAGATAGGGACAATCTGAAAACCCAGTGTCCCTGAGATCATCTTTGGAAAAAGAAATTAGTACATCAGTTAATTACTTGTATACACTTGTTCCCAGGAACAGTAAAATAATGTTATCACACCCTGCAGTAGGCTGAGGTTCAAATATGACTTTCAGGAAAATGTAGTCTTGTAATTTTCCTCCAAAGGTACAAATTCACGGTGCTGCTGTTGTTCCAGCAACACGTTATTCTGAAGTAGAAAGTAATGCTCACCAGATATTCTAAAGAAGTCCCTAGATTTTCTAGAGCACAAGTATGTACCATCTCATTTTCTTTCCTCTGAGATCAATGTTCTGAAACTTTATTCCTTTTGTTTAGTCAGTGTGCCCTTAAATAATCCAAGAAAGTCTTTGCAAATGTGTCTTTAGCAAATTGCTTTTGTGCCATAAATTAGTTTTGCTAATTAAGGTTTCATGGAGGAAACTGAAAAGACCGAGGAAGTGATATGGGATAATATCTATAAAACTGTCCTCTGCACAGTATTTACACATTATTTTAAATCTCAAAGGAGGTGCTAAACATTTTAACATCTACATGTTTCTGAATAGCTAATAACTGAGCTTTTTGGGGTTCTTTTTTAATATTAAGCTCTCAACAAAAAAATAAATGGGTACTTTTTCTAATTTTCTTCTAAAACCTAGGGGAAAATATGCATTATACACGGCTTTCAGTTGTCCATTTATTAATCAAAAATGCCCATGAATAATTACTTTGCATAAAAAATCCATAAAATAGCAGAATTGAAGGACTGAAGTGAGAAATTATGTCATTCATTTTGTTTAAACACCATGATTAAATCTGTGCTACAAGATTTCAGAAAACTATCCTTACAAAATTCTTTTTTTTTTTTTTCTTTTGGGGGCTCATGCCTGGCATTGCTCAAGGATTACTCCTAGGTCTGCACTCAGGAATTACTCCTGGAGGTGCTCAGGGGACCATATGGGATGCTGGGGATTGAACCTGGGTCTGGCCATATGCAAGGCAAATGCCCTACCCCTGAACTATCGCTTAGGCATCTAAATTTTTTTATTTTAGCAAAATCCTTTACTCAATGCTTCAATAACTCTTTACCAAGATGAACTTCTTACCTAGATTTTATTATATTTATTACGCTCTTATACATTTGTGATATTCTGTTTATGCCAAAGACTTTGTTTTGAGAATTGGGGGCAACATCCCGCTGCGCTCAGGACTTCTGACCCTATGCTCAGGGGTCACTACTGTTCTGTTAGTGGTGAGGGAACCTGTGTGGGTTGCCACAAGTCAACTACCTTACCCACAGTACAATCTTTCCACCCCCATCTCAGAGGTTTTATCACTCCACATACTTCATCAGCATAAGATAAATTACACATATGAATTTTATTTATTTATGCATTTTATTATAGGAAAGGAAGAAATACAGAGTGACATTGTTCATATGTGGACTATGAAAGAAAACACAGTAAGGAAATAACATTCCTTTTGCTGGAGCAATAGCACAGAAGGAAGGACATTTGCTTGCACACAGCAGACCCGGGGTTCAATAATCAGAATCCCATATGGTCCCCCCGAGCACCACCAGTAGCAATTCCTGAGTGCAGAGTCAGGAGTAACCCTGAGCAGAAATGGTCTACAGAACTGAGCTGACCAATAAGGGAGGGAGGTTGGGGAGTGGACAAGATGGGATCCTGGGACAATGATGAAGGGTAGTGGACACTTTGATGGAGGATGTGGTGGAACACTGGATGCATGAAACCTTATCATGAACCGTGTTGTAAGTAACACTGCCTCACATTGAAAACACAAAAAGTAAATAAAAGAATCAGTGTAGCAACACCAGAGCCAGAAAGACAGCACTGCTGGGCCCAACCCTGGAGGCACCTGAGCCTGACACACCCAATCCAGGTGTGTCCCGAGAACCTCCTGCACTTCACACCATTCTTGGGAACTAGCACTCAACCGTTTGTCTGACTGATCAACTATTGCCAGGAGGGGTCCCTGGGAGTCCTGATTTCCACTTGGTAGTCATTCCCCAAAACTATTAGAAGGGAACCCCTAGAAGCAATACCCCAAAATAATTCTAACACACAAATAAAAATACTCTTGGGCTGGAAGGATAGCACAGCAGGGAGGGGGTTTTCCTTGCACGTGGCCAACTGGGCTCTATCCCAGGCATCCCATTGGTCCCCAAGCACTGCCAGGAGTAATTCCTGAGTGCAGAGCTTCAAGATAACCCCTGAACATTGCAGGGTATGATTTAAAAAGCAAATAATAATAATAATAATAATAATAATAATAATAATAAAAATATAATAAAAAATAGTCTTGACTGATAGGAAGGGTGCAGTGACTGATATGACACAAAATTTTTAAAAAACAATATTTTTACCCTGTAGGGGAAGAAAGGAGCAAAAAACCTTTATCTTTAATAACAGAGAAATAGCTGCCGTTACATATCATGTGATGATGAAAGATATCACCTAAACAAGTAGGGACAAATCGTGGAAGGATGCAAAAAGTAACCACTGGTCATGAAGGATGCAAAGAGTGAACATGGTTTCAAGCAGCAGAATTATGCCTCCAAAAGTTACTAGAATTTTCTTGAATATGTCAATCAAGGTTGTTTACAGTAGTTAGTGCCAGAGGAGGGTTTGGCTTATGACAACTTGTGCCCTTTTCCTATTAGAGCAGGATGGACTGTCAGATCTTACAAAGAGTCTGTAACGTAAATGTAAGGGATAAAATACATCGTCAAAGATCAAAGAAAAATTTTTTTGTAAAAAAAGATTTACTATATCCTATAAGAGTTTATTAGAAAAGTGTGTGAGAAAAAAAGTTTATTAGAAAAGTTAGCATCCATTGAAAATAAGAATATATTTAATACATCTCTAAAACTTTAACTTATCAAAATAATACCATACGCTTTGAAATATTAAGTTATAAATCAAAAATAAATCTATTCTTAATATCTTAAGAAATTTCTATTCTGGTCCAGTTTATTTGTACCTAAATAATTTCTACAGTCAAAGAAAAGTGAGTCAGATTTCCCATGAACTTATGAAGAACTTAAATATTTAAAACTTATGAGGCTTATAGTGATAGACATCTTTAAATATAAATAATGTTGTATAATGCTAATAAAGTTAGATTCTGTCTCTAAAAGGCAAGAGAAAGATAATAGATTTCCTCACTGTTCATGAAAGCATCATTATATGGTAAGAACAACAATAAGGAGCAATGATCAACCCTCCACAAAGCTATATGTTCATTAAAAATATTTGTCATATGCCTAACATGTTCCTGATATTGTGCCAAGTACCATGAATACAAAGATAATTAAAAGAAAATTATTCTTCTCTACGTGGAACATATAAACCACTGACAGATTAAAGTCTACCATTATTTTCCAACACAATATATTGAATAATGCAATTATTTTATAATATTGCAAAAGTATATGATAAATAGAAGAAATAGCATATTAACAACAGGCATAATTTATTAAAATTGCTTCCAGTTTGGCTGTGATAATATAGATAAATATGACAATGTTGATTTACAGATGAATAACCTATTAGACTACCATTTCCCCATTCATTTTTCTTTCTATATGCAAGAATAGTTTTGCATAGTTTATTAACATTGGTTGTTGTTTTTTTTTTTTTTGCTTTTTTGGGTCACACCCGGCAATGCTCAGGGGTTTCTCCTGGCTCTGCACTCAGGAACCATTCCTGGCGGTGCTCAGGGGACCACATGGAATGCTGGGGATCGAACCCAGGCAGGCACGGGTTGTCCTCATGCAAGGCAAACGCCCTACCCGCTGTGCTATCGTTCCGCCCCTGTTCTGTACTATGTAAAATAATTTTTAAATATATTGCTATGATGCTGTTTCTGTCCAATAAAAACATTTGACCAGCATAAATATCCAGTAGTTTAAAAAATGTTTTCCTTTCTTAAAAATAGAATATGACGCAAAGTATATTCTTAGTTGACTACATAGAAATATATTCATTAGTTTAAAATTGTTCATATAAATTTAATACTTATAAAACATATAATGCATCACTTTATATAAATCCTAATATGTTGCTACTTAAAATTTTCTATCATTTTAAAGAGACAGATATCAAATTTGTAAAATACCAAATAATATACTTAAGAAAAAAATTACAGGAGGCAGAGAGACAGTACAGTAGGGTACTTGCCTTGCACACAGCTGAACCCAACACCTATATTATCACTCAAGCACTGACAGGAATAATTCCTGACTGCAAAGCCAGGACTAATCCTTGAGCATCACCAAGCGTAGTCCTTAAACAAAGAAACAGAAAAGAATAAAATTTACATAGTAGTAAAAGTCTTTAAAAATGGATAAAAGGATGCAAAAAATTCTTGTTAAAATTTCAGTTATAGTTTGAAAAGTTTCCATTAAAGCCAATTTACTCTCTCTATAATCATTATGATAAGAAAAATATCAGAAACACAGAGGTATCCTATAGATTTTAAAGAAACACACAAAACACCTTGTGCCACTATAAAGGACAATTCTAGGAGAGGAGGTGTCGGGGACGCCACTGGGGTCCCCAACAGTGCCGGGAAGCGAAGTTCTCTTCTACCTCCGGCCGGTGGGGAATGGATGAAGACTCAGGAATCCGATACAGTTTTTAAAGGACTTTACTATCACAGGTTCCGATATACAATCCAAGAGCAGGGAAAAACTCCAGACTCTGGGTTCCCAAATAGGCCCCAGCCAGGTGTAGTCCAAGATGGCTGCCATCATGTGTTGAGGCCCAACAGAGAATAGAGAGGACGGAGAAGCAAAACACCAAGGGAAGCCGAAACGGCAAAAAGGGGGAGCGGGGGGAGGGGGAAAGAACTTCTTTCTTCTTGCAGCTTATTTTATCGCTAGAAATCAGCCCAAACTCTCCAGCCCAGCCCAGAATGAGCTGGGCTATCTAGAGATGAAAACAGGAAAATAGCTCTATAGAAATGTAGCAACTTCAGGCAGGAGGCCTTCTGGCTGTTTACAAGGACCCAGAGCTAATTCAAAGCCTCCTAGCAGAGCTGGGAGGAGCTATAAGCTAAATGTAACTTCCCCTGGCAGGGAGGGTCAAATGCCCTCAGGTAATTTCTCCCAGCACCTCACCTAATGTCTTTTATATGCTAATGTCTTAAGCCAAGATCTGCCTGGAAAAGCCTTTATAGGGTAGAGAAGGGGGTTTCTGAGATGGCATGTCTCTGTACCAAAGACTAACACTAATGCCAGTTAAATATTTCCTCCAAGCCTTCACAAGTCTCGTCTACTTCACGGTAGTTTTGTATTTTAGTTGCCTTTGAGTTATCAGGGAGCCATGCTTGCTTGTTTGGAGGCAAACAGCATTTCTCTCTGGTCTAATTACTTAGGGATCCAACGTGGCCAGGCAAATATGCTGGTAAGATCTAGCTAGTCCCACGATGATTGTGGTAGCATGAGAGAATATTTATACCAGCTAGTACAGAATACATGGTCATATAAACTGCTACATTTAGACTACCCCCTTATCTATGATTTGCAGGAGGCAATTCAGAGTAGATGCAGAGGCTCTTAGAGGAGTCCTGCAACAAGGAGGTACAATGATTTTTCACTGAAACAAAATGAATAAGTACAAAGACTAGCTAAGGAAATAAATATGTCTACTACCAGTTTGGCACTAAAGTCTTGGGAAGCACAAGACTTTATTGTGATTTTACTGGCACCCACTGAGCAAATTGATGAACAAGGGGAAGACAAGTGATACACTGATATTGTGCACAGGTCTGTACTGGGTATGAATGAAGGGTGGGTGGGAGAATCACAAACACTGTTGGTGAAGCTGAAAGGAAAGACCTGTGTTAGGTATGTGACAGCCTCTTCACACATGCACGCCTTATGTGCTTACAAGACTCCTCCATGGCTTACAAGACTTCTCCATGTGCTTACAAGACTCCTCCAATAATTCCCATGGATTATTAATTTAGCAAGAGCTAAACTAGTAGACTCATGTTAGATACATGAAAGTTTTAAAATAACTGTCATAGAATATTTCTAAATATATAACAAACATTTTGAACGAAAATGGTAGAAAGAATTGTGAAAAACACAATAGACAAATTTATACTTGCTAGGAAAAATGCAGTTACATACTAAATGATAGTATTAATCAAATATCTTGCTAATAATAAATGGTATTATATGAGAAAATTTGTATAAAACAAAGACACAAAGTGTCAATATAAGAGTTTAGAAATGCAGCAAATCATAAAAAACATGGTCTGTTTTTGTTTGGCAATTATATGTTGCTTAAAAAAGAAAGCACATTACATGGGAGAGTAAACATTAATACATATATGTAAGATTTACCATATTTATTATACTGCACATCTTTTAAATCCTTACTATATGTTCTATCATAAACATTGAAATCATATTATATCTGCATATTTTATTTCGCAATTCTTGCTATTTTTGCCTTATGATAGGTAATTCTGAAAGTTGGTACATTTATAATTCTATATCTTCACTGCAACTTGTAACTTTTAGCAACACAGGTGTCTTCTGACTTTCCTAGTCACATTGTTCATTTTGGTACTCCTCTGTGTATCTGCCAAGCCAAATATCTTGAAATCCCATCATTGTATTCAGCAGCTCCCTTAGTCTGTCGGACCACTGTACCACAGCTAATTCACATGGCACTTCATCTTGTCCTTCAGGACTTTATTAAAAAATCCTTCTATTAACTCTCACCAGAGCAAACATCTTTTATGATATAAAACCTATCATGGCCAACTCTTATTCACCATTCATTCTCTCCTTTAGACTGTGAACATTTTTAGAAAGGCTTTATATATGTCAGCCCTGAGAACTCATTGAAGAAGGATCAATGAGTATTGATCCCAGTGTGTGATGGGTTTACAGTTATAGTAATGACAACAACGAAGTGTATAGGAATGGGGACTGACTTCTTGTCAGAGCAGAGGGAATAACTAAGCAAAAGTGCATGTATAAATAGACTAGAATTCAAGGGGAAAAATCAGAACATATTCTTGTGCTTTATGAAAATAGGCATTATTTGATATTAAATAATGTCTGGCATAATACTTAAGTAAATATAGTTTACACATAAGGTATATCTCAAAGGAATATAATGTGTGTGGACACAAATCCATCTCTGTCTGATGTTAGGATTTTGACAGACATAAAAATATAATTCTAAGATAAACACAAAACCCTGGTGATCCCTAGTATGTATGCCCAATCTTATATTATCAAATCAAACATCAACCTTGCTGGTGAAAGGATTTTACAGATATAATTATATCCCAAATCAGTTAAATTTTAAGAAATTTAGCATGGTAGGAACTGACTTAATCAAATAAGCCCTTAAAGGGCACTGGTCTATTTTTTTTACAAAATGAATCAGATACCCTTTGGCTACACTAGTTTGGGACAGGAGGTATGGAGATGTTACTGGTGCCCACTTGAGCAAATCAATGAACAATGGGAAGACAAGTGAAGAGATGGGGATACCACAAAAAGAAAGATTCATCTTTTAAGCTGGTTCTTTGAAAAAATAAACAAGACCGACACCACTGGCAGAACTTGTAAGGACAGGGAAAGAGAGAACCCAAATAAACAGAATCAGAAATGAAAGGGGGACATCACAACAGAAACCACAGAAATTCAAAAGATCATCAGAGATTACTTTGAGAACCTGTATGCCACGAAACATGAGAACCTAGAAGAAATGGATAAATTCCTGAAGTCCTATAACCTCCCACAATTGAACAAGAAGACCTGCGATACCTGATTAAGCCTATCACCACCGAGGAAATTGAAACAGTAATTAAAAATCTGCCCAAACATAAAAACCCAGGTCCAGATGGGTTCACTAGTGAATTCTACCAAACCTTTAAGGAGGACCTACTGCCTGTCCTGTTCAAGATCTTCCAGGAAATAGATGAAACAGAAACACTCCCAAACAGCTTCTACAAGGCACATATCACCCTGATACCAAAAACAGGGAGAGACAACACAAAGAAATAAAATTACAGACCAATCTCCTTGATGAACACAGATGCTAAGATCTTCAACAATATACTAGTAAATAGAATCCAAAGACTAATCAAAAAGATCATACATCATGACCAAGTAGAATTCATCCCAGGAATGCAAGGATCGTTCAACATTCGCAAATCAATCAACATAATACATCATATCAATAAGAGAAAAAGTAAAAACCATATGATCCTATCAATAGATGCAGAAAAAGTATTTGACAAGATCCAGCACCGATTCAAGATTAAAACCCTCCAGAAAATGGAAATTGAAGGAATCTTCCTCAAGATAGTCAAGGCCATCTACCAAAAGCCCACAGAGAGTATCATTCTCTTTTTTTATATAAGTATTTTATTATACCACTGTGAGATATACAGTCACAAAGATGTTCACACTTGGGTTTCGGTCATACAGTGTTCCAGCACCCATCCCTCCACCAGTGCCCATCTCCCACCACCAATGTCCCCAGTTCCCTCCTCCTCCCCCAGCCCACCTCCATGGCAGGTTCTTTATTTCTTTTCCTTTCTCTCTACCTCTATATCTTTTCCCTCCCTTCCAGATTGCGGATTACAGAACATATATTAAAGGGTTGCCATGTGTATATTTTTGCCTGTATTTAATGCTCAGTTTTAAGTTGGCATTAGTACCCTCGACAATTGTTAGCACACTGTTCCATTTTCTGTCTTACCTAGCCTCTGACTCCCACACGTTTGTGCACAGTGAGTATCATTCTCAATGGGGGAAAATTGAAAGACTTCCCCTTAAGATCAGGAACACGACAAGGTTGCCTTCTCTCACCTCTTTTATTCAATATAGTACTGGAAGTACTCGCCATAGCAATCAGAGAGGAAAAGGACATTAAGGGCATCCAGGTAGGCATGGAAGAAATCAAACTATCATTATTTGCAGATGACATTAGGGTTCCAGAGAACCCTAAATTATCGACCAAAAACTCTTAGAAACAATAGATATTTTTAGTAGAGTGGCAGGGTACAAAATCAATACGCAAAAGTCGGTGACTTTCCTATATACAAATAATGAAAGAGAAGAAAGTGATATTAAGAAATCAATTCCATTAACAATTGTGCCACAGAAAATCAAATACCTAGGAATCAGCTTAACCAAGTGTGTAAAGGACCTATATAAAGAGAACTACAAGACACTGATTCAAGAAATAAAAGAGAACACGAGGAAATGGAGACACATTCTCTGCTCATGGATGGGGAGAATTAACATTGTAAAGATGGTAATACTCCCTACAGCTTTGTACAGATTCAATGCGGTCCCTATAAGGACACCCATGACATTCTTCAAAGAAATCAACCAAACACTCCTGAAATTCGTATGGAATAATAAACCCCCACGGATAGCTAAAGCAATCCTTGGGAAAAAGAGGATGGGAGGCATCACCTTCCCTAACCTCAAAATGTATTACAAAGCAGTAGTAATTAAAACAGTGTGGTATTGGAATAAAAACAGACATGTGGGCCTATGGAATAGAGTTGAGTATCCTGACACCCATCCTCAAAGACATAATCAGTTAATCTTTGATAAAGGTGCAAAGAGTCCTAACTGGAGTAAGGAAAGCCTCTTCAACAAGTGGTGTTGGGAAAACTGGACAGCTACGTGTAAAGAAATGAATTTGGACCTGTGTCTAACACTTTGCACAAAAATTATATCAAAATGGATTAAGGATCTCAATATCAGAACTGAATCCATAAAAGTACATTGAAGAAAATATAGGAAAAACCCTCCAAGACATTGAAGCTAAAGACATCCTCAAAGGTGAAACACCATTAACAAAGCAACTAGAACAAAAGACAAACATATGGGACTACATGAAACTAAAGAGCTTCTGCACCTCGGAAAGAAACAGTGACCAAGATACAAAGACAATCCACAGAATGGGAAAGAATATTCACCCAATACCCATCTAATATGGGGTGAATATCTAGGATGTATCAGGCACTGGTACAACAATATAAGAAGAAAACAGCCAACCCCATTAAAAATGGGGAGAAGAGATGAACAAAAACTTTGACAAGGAAGAAATTTGAATGGACAAAAGGCATATGAAAAAAAATGTTCATCATCACTAATCATCAGAGAGATGCAAATCAAAACAACAATGAGACATCACCTCACACCACAGAGACTGGCCCATATCCAAAAGGGTAAAAACAACAAGTGCTGGCTTGGATGTGGGAAAAGGGGACTCTCATACATTGTTGGTGGTAATGTCGACTTGTGCAACCAATATGGACATTCCTCCAAGGACTAGAAATTGAGCTCCCTTTTGACCCAGCCATACCACTCCTGGGAATATACCCTGGGAAGCCAAAAACACACAGCGGAAACACCATCCACACTTTTATTTCCATAGCAGCACTATTCACAATAGCCAGAACCTGGAAACAACCAGTATGCCCGAGAACTGAAGACTGGATAAAGAAACGTTGGTATATTACACAATGGAATATTATGCAGCTGTTAGAAAAAATGAAGTTATGAAATTTGCCTGTAAATGGATCGACATGGAAGGATCATTTTGAGTGAAATTAGTCAGAAGGAAAGATCGCGATATAGAATGACTGCATTTATTTGAATGACATAGATAGATAGATAGATAGATAGATAGATAGATAGATAGATAGATAGATAGATAGATAGATAGATAGATAGATAGATAGATAGATAGATAGATAGATAGATAGATAGATAGATAGATAGATAGATAGATAGATAGATAGATAGATAGATAGATAGATAGATAGATAGATAGATAGATAGATAGATAGATAGATAGATGATGGATGGGTGGGTGGGTGGATGGATGGATGGATGGATGGATGGATGAATGGAGATAGATAGATAGATAGATAGATAGATAGATAGATAGATAGATAGATAGATAGATGATGGATGGATGGGTGGGTGGGTGGGTGGATGGATGGATGGATGAATGGAGATAGATAGATAGATAGATAGATAGATAGATAGATAGATAGATAGATAGATAGATAGATAGATAGATAGATAGATAGATAGATAGATAGATAGATAGATAGATAGATAGATAGATAGATAGATATAGATAGATAGATAGATAGATAGATAGATAGATAGATAGACAGACAGACAGACAGACAGATATTATGACACCAAAATCCAATGTCAGGTGAAACGTGGATCAGGAGGTCTTACCAAATGTGGAAATTACTGCAAACGTGTGGGAGTCAGAGGTTAGGTAAGATAGAGAAGGGAACATGCGTGAATAAATGTCGAAAGGGCTAATACCAACCTAGAACTGAGCATTAAATACAGGCAAAAAAATGAACATGATGGCCTCTAAGTGTATATAGTGCAACCCACAATGTGTAAGAGAAGGAAAAGAGAGAGAGAGAGAAAAGAGATAAAGAACCTATCATTTAGGCAGGCTATGGAGGGGGGAGGGGATTAGGGACATTGGTGGTGGGAAATGGGCACTGATGGAGGGCGGGGTGCTGGAACACTATGTGACTGAAACCTCCAAATATGAACAACGCTGTAATTGTATATCTCACGCTAGTATAATAAAATATTTAATAAAAAAAAGAAAAGAAAAGATTCATCTTTTAGTTTCTTTGTTTTGGGGCCAGATCCAGCGAGCATTAGGGTTTACACCTGACTCTGCTCAAAGGGAATATTCCTAGCCCTGCTCAGGAGACCATCTGTGATGCCAGGAATCAAACCCAGGTCTCCGCGTACAAGGCAAGCACTTTCACTGCTGTACTTTATCTCCACAGCCTGGATTCAACACTTTTCAGTTCAAAGAAGGAGGAGAAACAAGAGGTGGGGAACAGAGAAGCCTCTTGCAGCAAGAAAAGAGTCTGTCTGATGAGTAACAAGGGACAAAAAAAGCAGTATTACAACCATAAGAAACTGGATTCTTGAACACTTGAATGATCTAGAAACAGGACCCAGAACTACAGATGCAAACACGTTCTGTAGACACCTTGACCTCAGCTTTCTGATACTCTGAGACATCTAGATCTCAGCTTTGTGATACTATGAGATGGAAATCAAGGTATTCCACAACATAACTGAGAGCAATAAATATGTATTGTTTCCAGCCGGCATATCTGTGGTCATTATAAACTGCAGATGAATATAACAGATGCTTCGTCAGAATAATGCCAAGGGCAGAGCCTGGCACTTAACCTTTAGTTTGCAGATCTTTAGCATGCACATCTGACAAGTATTTGAAAGACAAGAGTGATATTAACGAGTTCTCCTATGAGACTTTGGTCTCAAATGTAGAATTCAACCTTCTACCTTAAGAAATGTCAGCTACCTTCTGTGAGATGCAATCGAATCAACTGTGTATATGCATTGCATTCAAATTTCATTCCACCCATCATGCTGCATCACTGGTAAGGGGCCAAAGAGATAGTAGAGGAGTTTACTAATATCCATTGAACACATGCATGAATCCTGGTTCAATCCCTGACACCACATGTAGTCCCCAAGGATGACAGGAATAATTCCAGAGTACAGAAGCAGAAGTAGCCACTGAGCACAGGCAAGTTTTCCTGGCCCCCTCATTCTCTAAAAACTAATAAGCATTTCAACTTAGCAGATCCTACTGTTTCATAAATAAAATAGGAACCAGAATATCTATATTGCAAGTTTATTAAAAGCATTAAATTAAGTCATGAACAGTTTTAGTTTGTCCTAGAATAAATTAATACTTGTAAGAATTATCTAATATTTATTTACAATTCTGGGAAATTTTATTTCCACACCTAATGTTCTTTTCTGGTTTAAAAGACAAATATGTGTAAAAGAGGCAAGAATAAATACCCATGTGTTCAAGATGTAATACATAACAATTTGTAAATAATGTCTGTAACTTTTAGAATATAAATGCAAATAAACACTTATCTGGCTTCTACAGCAGGTGGATTTAAGCAAGCAGAACACACTTAAATGACTGGACTGGATCCATTTTACCAATACATTTTGCAATTTTCTGTCTATATTTTAATTGCAACACCTGCTACTGATTTCAAAAGAGATAAATTTTGTTTATACTTTAATTAGGTCAGGTAGCTAAATAGTACCATGGAGTTACATCATATATCCTATCATTGCTAAATAGTTCAGGCAAAATACATGTATATTTAGAAGTTTTGTAGTAAAATTAGGCTCTTTTATTAAGAATCACAGATGCCTAAAAGACATTAAGATAAAAATTACTGTTCTAACCTATCACTTAGGAAATGCCGAGTTAAAGGAAAACATTTCAAAACTTTGCCAATAATTATGCAAGAAGCGAAGGAATGGATTAAGGATAAATGAGGTGAAGGGGAAAAGGAGAAGCTCAAGAGAAGAATAACACCTAGATAAATCCACAGCATTTAGAACCAGACCAGCTGTGTAGAAAGTGGCATAATGAGAGGTAAAAATGCTTTTGCTTATTTCCTTAGACGATGACCAGTGAGCGCGCAAATTCATCAGTCTGTCCCCATAACAATATAATCAGAGGTGGATTAATTCCTGCACATTCATGCCCACACAGTCACAAAACTCCAAAGGAGGGCTCATAAAACAGCAAAACATCACATGATGCTGTTTTTTTTTTGGGGTCACACCTGCAAAAAAAAAAATCCCCATGAATAATTACTTTGCATAAAGGAATCCATAAAATAGCAAACTTGAAGGACAGAAGTGAGAAATTATGTCATCCATTTAGTTTAAATCACCATGATTAAATCTGTGCTACAAGGCTTCAGGAAACTATCCTTATAAAATTCTTTTTTTTTTGCTTTATTTTGGGGGTCACACCTGGCATTGCTCAGGGGGAACTCCTGGCTCTGCACTCAGGAATTACTTCTGGTGGTTCTCGGGGATCATATGGGATGCCGGATCATATGGGTTGCCGTGGATCGAACTTGGGTCAGCCGCATGCAAGGCAAATGCCCTCCCTGATGTGCTATTGCTCCTGCACCCAGAAACATTATTTAATTTAATTACATTTTGGAGGCACACCTCACGGCACTCAAGACTTATTCCTGACTCTACGCTCAAGGATTACTCCTGCACTGCTCAGGAGATCAAATGAGGTACTGGGAATTGAGCCAGGGTTACTGCATACCTAACTCCTTATAATGTCATTGACCTGGACTTAGGGTTTGTTTTTTTCTTTTTTGGGTCACAACTGGAGATGCTCAGGGGTTACTCCGGGTTCTGACTTTATGCTTAAGAATCACTCCTGTCAGTGCTCAGGGTTCCATATGGGATGCTGAGGATCAAACTTGGTGACTGGGAAGGCAAACACCCTACCCACTGTGCTATCGCTCCGAGCCGAAGGCCAGGGATGTTTTGGGATGAAATAAGAGATAGATAAGCAGAAACTCATGAATAGAAGATTCTTAATGTACCGCTTTCTTGTCTCCCCATAGAAGCTGAGGAGCAACTGAAGACGACTAGAGAAAGCTGGATTTCACAGAATTCCGTGTTTTCAGACACACGGTTAACTTTACCAGAATTCACCATGGAAACAAATCGTTTGTGTCCTGATAGAAAGAAACAAATTGCTGAAATAATTTGAACAGTTTATGCAATATTTTTCACTTTTGAAAAATAACCAGATTCTATGACAGATATAGCAATTACAGTTACCCCATCAAAAGGCTAAATTCATTTCCAAACTCTTGAATCTGAAATAATATTTTGTGAATATTATTAATTAATGTAGTACTATTACAACCTTGTTACACTTCTTTCTCCTCAAAAATTAGATGTCTCTCTGGTATTTAGAAAGCAAAAACAGTTTATCCTGAGACTTATTTTGGAAAAGACTTCTCCCTAGGAGAAGCCCCATTGTTGTTTTCCTTTTCTTGGATTAAACCAGTGTAAAAACAACTTACAAATATCTTTGATGATATGGTATCCCACATAACTCACAAACTCTTCTTCAGTGATCATTGCTGTTTACTTTTTATATAGATAATCTCTAAATGCTGGGTTTAGAGGTGACTACAAGAGTATGCCACCCGCATGGCAGAGCCTGGCAAGCCTCCCGTGTCGTATTTGATATGCCAAATACCAATAACAATTATTTTGGTATTTGGTATTTGATATGCCAAATACCAGTAACAATTATAGACCTCATTCCCATGACCTGATGAAATGGTTTTGCGGCTCTTATGTTCCTGGAGCAAGCAGGTACCCTTGGGCTATACTATCATGAGACAGGACATATGGAGATGTTACTGGTGCCCGCTCGAGCAAATCGATGATGAACGGGAAGACAGTGATACAGTGACAGTGATGGTCTCCATATCCAAGCTGAACCTAATTAATTGCAAATGGCTACCCAGACTCCTGGAATACACTCACCTTTCTCCTTAATACCATCTGAAACCTACCCCTCAGGACTTTTCCAGCATTTTCTGTACATGCAATGCAAAACTGTGCACATTAATTGCATGTTTCTGCACATGCCCATATTTCTCCATAAACAGACATGATTTTTCTCTGAAAAACTCCCACATAGGATTGCTCCTTCATCCTAACTGCACTTACCTAAAAACACACCCCCTATTGCCTCATTTTAAAAGCTTGTTCTGCAATCTAAGTGGACTAGACCAGCTTCAGAACTTAACCTATTTCATTGCCCAAAAAGCCCCTCTTTGAGAGAGAGAGGAGGAGAAAGAGAGAGAAGAGAGAGGGGAGAGAGAGATGAGATAAAGAACCTGCCATAGAGGCAGGCTAGGGAAGTGGGGGGGAGGAATCAGGTTTATTTGGGTGGGAAATGGGCACTGATGGAGGGATGGGTGCTAGAACACTGTATGACCGAAACCCAAACATGAACATCTTTGTAATTGTATATTTCATGGTCATACAATAAAATATTTTTTAAAATATTTTTTTTAAAAAGCCCCTCTTTGTCTACTCCACTGTTGCTATGAATCAAGGATGATTTTGCTTTTTGCATTCAATGGAGGGGAGCATCACATGCGTGCCAAATGCCACCCCTTCGCACCCTTCCACTGTTCTGTGGAATCCTGTCACCACTCCGTTGTTTTGCAGGATTAGAGACACAGCAGAAATGGGTGCCATCAGAGAGCAACTAACCTTCACTCACCCCGGCAACTGACCATAATTATGTGAATTAGCCTAGCTAAAGCCAAGCTGACCAGCTCTTCCTAGTTTCCGGTTACGCAGAATATTGGGCAAGAAAACAATGTTACACTAAACCACTAAATTTTGGAGTAACCTGCTACATAGCAAAAATGACTGAGACACAGCTGCCAGTAATGTGTCAACAAAAGCAATATTTTCCTTAAAATTTTTTTCTTGTTTATGAATCTTTCTATAACAAAACTTAAAGCATGCCATTGGGCATTGAATTATTCATGCTTTGTTTTATCATATATACAATGTAATAAAATTAAGTTAGAGTCAGTCATCTGAAATTGTATCTTTTAAATATGGACTAGCGCTATCGAGTTAGTCAAGAAAATGATTTTGTTGCAGCCAATGAGTGACATAAATAGGATTCAAACAAGAGAATTCATCCTGCTTACCAAAAGAAATTGCTTTCAAGTACTCAGAGTTTTCATTAACATATAAATAAAAGAAAAAACTAATGGACTAAGTTAAATCACTGTTATCTTTACACCAGTTAGTTCATCAGTGTAGATTGCTACAATTTGCACAGTAAAACAGTAAATCACAGTTGGAAAAATATTCTGCTTCCTATTTTCTTGATTCTAGCCTATTTTCTCATTTAGTATTTTATTATCTCACTTTCTGCATACAAAAAATCAAAATATGGCTCCTGTTTTAAGGGATTTGTCTCTTAATGTTTTGTTTAACTAAATACTTGTCTCCTAAAACCAGATCAGTGATTTGAGTTCATATTACACCATCAAATTCTTTCGACTAACCTATTAGTGGGAAGTTCTCTGACTTAACTATTGGCTTTAAAATCTAGAGGATAGGATTGTGGCTACCAAGGAGAGTGAGAAAGCAGATTTGAAAGGTGCTGTGGATAGTGTTTGGAGAGATTTTGACCTTTCGGTGGTGGATGCGATATGGAGCATCTTATACTACTAAAGAAATCTAGTCCGGGGCCGGAAAGAGAAGTCCAATGGGAATGGCACCTGCCTTGCATGTAAGCAACCTGAGTTCAATTCAGATTGGATCTCCTGACACCCCACATGACCTCCAGGCATCTCCAGTAGTAAACCCTGAGCACAGATGTATGTGGCACAAAAAAATTGGGGATGAGCATTGGGAGAAGAGGAACTCTAGAAATCTAGATAAAGAAGAAACTAAATTTGGAAAGGGAAAATTTTGAACACTCAACTTAATAACATGATCACTGTATCACTGTATCACTGTCTTCCCGTTCATCATCGATTTGCTTGAGCGGGCACCAGTAACATCTCCATATGACCTGTCTCATGCAAGTAGAGCCCAAGGGCACCTGCTTGCTCCAGGAACATAAGAGCCTCAAAACCATTCCATCAGGTCATGGGAATGAGGTCTATAATTGTTACTGGTATCTGGCATATCAAATATGACATGGGTAGCTTGCCAGGCTCTGCCGTGCAGGTAGCATACTCTTGTAGTCATCTCAAAATCCAGTATTTATTGATGAACCTTGCGGCCGCTGAGCCGGGCTGTGATAGGCTGGTCTGCTGGGTAGAGTGCTGACGAGGGGGAAGTCCAGATGATACTTGATACATGATACTTGTAATATATAGAGTACTTGTAACATATAGAGTAGTTTTGATTATTGGTTTCCTTGACTTTTGCTTTTGGGGCTACACCCTCTGTGTTCAGGGATTACTTCTGGTGGTGCACAGTGGACCATATGTGTTGCAAGACACTGTTCCTGGATCATCCACATGAGCAAGAGCTTATGGTTGGGTAAAAGTTCCTCCCACCTCTGTTTGCCCACCACTCTTCCTCAGACTTCCCTTCCCAGATACCAACGTTATTGCTTTGCTCTATCACTTGTGTCACTCGCCTTTCCATTATTCATCGATTTGCTCTAGTGGACTCCAGTAGCGTCTCCATTCGCTGGGAATGAGGTCCATTATTGTTATTGTTTTTGGCATATCAATTACACCACAGGTAGCTTGCCAGACCCTGCCTTGACTCTGGGTTCATCCCAGGCGGCCCAGGTTATATTTTGCTCTATATCCTTCCAACTGGGGAAGGCATAGCTGTTGTTTGAGGTTGCAGAGCTTGTGGAACCTGGTAGGGGTTCCATATCTCATTTACTAGAAAGGAATTACTAGGATGCTGTGTTAGGGTCCGGAGTCACTAGTTCTTAGGAATCACAAAGAAACCAGGCAGTAATGCAAAACACAAGTGGCTTCATTAAGCCAGCTAGCTGGGGTCAACTCTCAGGCACGCAGGCCAAAGCAAGACCCTGAGTAAGGGGAAGTTTTCGACTATATAGCCACTATTAGCGCCATAGCCTGCAAACTTAAATTCAAATAAAAACATAACTTAAGGAGAAACCTCCATGAGGACCTCCATTTTCCACATCCGACTTCCCTCTCGTCAAAACTCCACCCAGCAGATCAGCCTATCACAGCCCGCCTCATCGAGATCCACCCTGCTGCAGTCTTTTTTAATCTGGCCCAGGTATGCTGATCCAGAGACAGACATGGGGCAGAGCTGCTACTGGCTCTTACTGTGCCCAGCCACTCATGAGGTGCCCGGGAGGGATGGCAGGTTCTAGCCCTGGCCCGCCACCCCAGCAGAGCCTCACAACAAGCCAGACGACCCCCCCACTTCATGAGGACCTCCATTTTCTACATCCTGACTTCCCCCTCGTCAGAACTCCAGCCAGCAGATCAGCCTATCACAGCCCGCCTCATCAAGATCCACCCTTCTGCAGTCTTTTTTAATCTGGCCCAGGTATACTGATCCAGAGACAGACATGGGGCAAAACTGGTACTGGCTCTCACTGTGCCCAGCCATTCATAAGGTGCCCGGGAGGGATGGCAGGTTCTAGCCCTGGCCCGCCACCCCAGCAGAGCCTCACAACAAGCCAGACGACCCCCCACTCCATGAGGGCCTCCATTTTCCACACCTGGACTTCCCCCTCATCAGAACTCCACCCAGCAGACCAGCCTATCACAGCCCGGCTCACGCGGCCGCTTGAGGTGGCGCAATTCATCAATAAATGCTGGATTTTTAGATGACTACAAGAGTATGCTACTCGCACGGCAGAGCCTGGCAAGCTACCCGTGTCGTATTTGATATGCCAAATACCAGTAACAATTATAGACCTCATTCCCATGACCTGATGGAATGGTTTGAGGCTCTTTATGTTCCTGGAGCAAGCAGGTGTCCTTGGGCTCTACTTGCATGAGACAGGTCATATGGAGATGTTACTGGTGCCCGCTCGAGCAAATTGACGATGAACGGAAAGACAGTGATATCCTTCCAAAAGTTTTACAGGTTTATAAAATTTAAAGGTTTATATTTCTCTATTTCTATTCCATGTCTATTTTCTATGCACAATGATCTGTACCTTGCACTTGGAAAAAATGTATCTAAGTGATCTGACCACTTACATTTAAAGATTGTGCACCATTGCTTTGTACTGGGAAGGTAATTTATAACTGATACTTGATAATGAACATTTTTCCCCCAATACAAGTAACTCTCCAATCAATCACCTTGTTTTTGAATCATATTTTAGATATGCATGTACAGAAAAGCAACAAATTTTCTGAAGTCCATGGGTGAGTCAAATTCTCTTAGTCATTTTAATTCTGTAGTTATTAGTAAATGAATCATCCAAAAGATTGTAACTATTCATGCTTTCACCAGAAATGGATAAGATAGGCCTTAGCCCAGGGCTTACCCCCACTGATTTCAAACTTTTAGTTATTTCACATTTAATAAATAAAACATAAATAAACAGCAAGTTTGTATGATGATTCAAAGAATCTTGCAAGTTAAGAAGTTATTTTCTATCATTTTAACAAGTTATGTTCTTTTTCTCTTTTTAATTGAGTCTCAGTGAGATACAGAGCTACTAAGTTGTTTATGATTTGGTTTCAGCCATACAATATTCCAACAGTTGTCGCTTTGCTAGTGTGTATTTCTCACTACCATGAAGTTATGTTTTCTTATCCCAGTCAAGTCATTGCAAAGTTTTTTCAGACAACATACTTTTTTTAATTTGGGGATTTTAAGGGTTTATACTTGTGGGTCCATGGGGCCTACTAGGATCTGTGCATGCCGGCAGTACTGAGAGGAACTTGTGGTGCTGTGCTCAAATTGATGAAAGCTATATCCAAGGCAAGTGCTTGAACTGATATACTATTTCTCTGATTCATGATGGTCAAACATTTTGATCATCTTTTTCTTTTATTTCTTAGTTTCACATTGTTTACTTTTGTTGTTTTTCCTGGTGAATTTGTGGGTTGAGAAGCATTGTTTTTTCTTTCATATATACATCAATAAATGCCAGTTCATCAATAAATGCACGAGATGAGAGGCTACTACTGTAGTATCCCACCCTCATGGCAGAGCCTGGCAAGTTACCTGTGTCATATTCGATATGCCAAAAAACCAGTAACAATTATAAACCTCATTCCCATGATCTGAAGGAATGGTTTGAGGCTCTTTATGTTCCTGGAGTGAGCAAATGCCTTTGGGCTACACTAGCATGTGACAGGATGTATGGAGATGTTACTGGTGCCTGCTTGAGCAAATTGATGAACAACGGGAAGTCAAGTGATACAAGCGATCTATGAGTCTCTGAATCATGGCCGATGGTTGAGTTTCCTTGGCACCTGAAGTGTTTCATACCCCAGAAATTCTTCAGCAAAATTGTAAAGATATATAGGCACAATAGAATTTAAGAATCATTTATAAAAATAGAAAATCATAAATTACCATTTATTACGAAGAGAAGATTGAGTATAAAGATTTATTCCAACACAGTCAATACAATGGAATCATCAAAGCTATACATTTCTTTATATACTTCTAGGGAGTCATCTGATTCCATAAAGCAGTCTATAAATTATTTATTTAATTTCATTTTTTTTATCAAAAAGTTTATATCTTGTCAACTTTGGAACATTAAGCTGAAAAGTAATTTATCTAATTTGTTTTTTATTCTCATTATTATTAAAGAATTGCAGTTTACAAAGTCATTGATAGCTGAATTTCAGACAAAAAATGTCCTTTCTTAAGGAATCAATAATTCTTAAAGAATCAGCACAGTTCTGAGTCCCCCAAAGCCAAGATTACTAATCTAACTTTGTATTCTTTTTGGCACATTTTGTAGGTCTTTTCAGCCTCTAGACTAAGATAATTATTTTAAATATTGTATCTGCTTACGCCTCTCTCAGAATTGGGGGAATAAAGAGTGTAAACAGATACAATATTTAAAATAATTATCTGGATCCCAAGGGAAGTCAAAAGATCTCATGGCCACCCACATACAAGATGGTCAGATTTCTTCGTCAAGACACTGAATGAATGGCTTGAGGCTCTTGTATTCCTGGATCAAGCAGATGCCATTGAACTACACTGGCACGTGATAGGGTCAAATGGAAACATTGGAGCCCACTTGAGCAATTCAACAAATAATGGGATGTCAAGTGATCAAGTGATCTGTTTACACAAATAAACTCCCATAGTGACTCTCATAGATTATTATTTATGATACTATAACATTTTTATTTTTCAGAAATTCTGTATAGCGTGTACTCTAAAATCACTTGATCACTTGAATCTCATTATTCATCGATTTGCTCAAGTGGGCAGCAGTAACATTTCAATTGGACCCTATCACATGCCAATGCAGCCCAATGGCATCTGGTTGATTCAGGAATATGAAGAGCCTCAAACCGTTCCTTCAGGGTCTTGACAAGGAAGTCTGACCATTTTGTAGGTGGCCGGCCACGTGATCTTTTGACATCCCTTGGGATCCAGTCGGTAACGGCTCTAGTCTAGCAGTCGCCTCCAAATCGCATTACATGTCCAGCCCATCTGATTTTCGATGCCTTGGCAAACGAGAAAGCGTCCCTGATTCTGGAATACTGACAGAGATCAGAACTTCTCTCACTTGAACAGGAGTGATATTCCAAGATAGCTTTTTTGATTCCTCTCTGGGAGACCTGAATAGAATTCTCATCCTGCTTTTGTAGGGTCCAGGTATCTGAGGCGTATGTTAATGCAGGGAGAATGGTGGAGTCAAAGAGATGTGCCCGAGCCAGAGGTTCTTTGTCCTTTTAGCTATTTCTTCGATGCCTTTGAAGGTATTCCATGCCGCTCTCTTCCTCCTGCTCAGCTCAGGTTTTAGGTCGTTCATCATGTTGACTTCTCGACCTAGGTACATGTAACTGCTGCATTCAGAGACGTTTGTACCATTGAGAGTGAATGGGGCCTCTGGAACTAGTTCATTTTTCATAAACATAGTTTTCTTTAGATTCAGCTGTAGACCTATCTTTCCACATTCTCGGTCGAAGTCAGCCAGCATTTGTGCCACTTGGCTAATGGTTGGTATTATTAGAACAATGTCATCAGCGAAGCGGAGGTGGTGTAGTTGCCGACCATCTATCTTCACTCCCATTCCTTCCCATTCTAATTGTCACATGATGTTCTTGAGGGTGGCGCTGAAAAGTTTTGGTGAAATGGTATCACCCTGTCGAACCCCTCTTTTGACATCAATGATCACTTCTTACTAGAATGGTGAGATGCTGGTGGTGAATCCGTAATACAGCTCATGAAGGATCTTGATGTATTGGGTTTGAACACCCTGTTTGGCTAGGGCTTCGATGACTGCTTCAGTCTCCACAGAATCAAAGGCTTTCTGTAAATCAATGAACGTGAGACAGAGCGGCATCTTGTACTCCCCTACAAACCTCAATGAGCTTGGTTACTGTGTGGATATGGTCAATTGTGCTGAATCCTTTCCGGAAAACTTCTTGCTCGCATGGTTGTCCTTCATCTAGTTTTCTGCTAATCCTGTTCAGGATGACTCGTGTAAACAGCTTGTAGATGACAGACAACAGGCAGATGGGGCGATAGTTGCCGATGTCGTGAATGTCTCCCTTCTTGAACAGTAGAACTGTCCTGCTGGTTTTCCATTGGGAGGGCACCTTGCATTCGGACAGGTAGCGGGTGAAGAGTCGAGCTAGTGTATTGATGAGTACCGACGGCAGATTCTTCAGGTGTTCGGGTCTGACTTTGTCTGGGCCTGGTGCTGTTGCCTTCTTTACCTATGAGATGGCATGTCGGATTTCAGAAGGGAGAACGTTGGGAATGACATATCCATCCTGTGGAATTTGGTATGTGGGCAGGTGGATGTGGCTATCAAAGAGATTTGAGTAGAAGTCATGGATAATCCTTTCCATTGCCTTCTGGAAGATGTGATAGATCCATCAGGGCGTCGGAGGGCAGTCATCTTGGTCTTATAATTGGCGAAGGACAGGTGGGCGGTGCGAATGTTTTTCCCGGCTTCTGCTGCATCATCCAGTATTTCTGCTCTTCTGTCTTTGAGGTCTTCTTTTATCTCTTCTCTGCACCGTTTACCAAGCTTGGACGTTAGTATTTGGTCTCCTGAGGATCGCACCTTGCCACGTTGGCGAATGAGCTCGAGAGTTTCAGAAGACAGGCGTCCTTTTGTGTCTTTCTCTCTCTGGCATTCTTCACACAATCATGGAGGTGCTGAACCAGTCGGTTGTATTCTTCATCAATGTCGCCAATGGTGATATCTTCCCATGTTGCTGCAATGGTGCCAAAAAGTTCCCAGTTGGTGGTCATTCTGGGAGTTCTCTTCTTAAACTTTGCAGCCTTTTCTCCCTGTTGCGGGAAGTAGAATTTTGCACAGAGACGGTGGTCCAATCCTGTTTGGAATTTGGGGACGACAGCAACATTGGTCAGACAAAACCGTCGATTGAAGATGATGTGGTCAATTTCATTGTGGAACTGTCCACCAGGAGTTTCCCATGTCCAACGTTTCGCCTCAGCCTTCTGGAACTGTGAGTTCCCATGAATAGTCTTGGTGGACATGATGAACTCAGATAGTCTCTCACCCTGTTCGTTCCATTCTAGGCCATGGGTCCTGATGTTGAGTTCTTCAGCTGATCTTCTTGGTCCTATCTTGGCATTAAAATGACTGACTATGATCTTGTAGAAGATGTGATCTTTTTTATAGAACTCCTCCAATTCCATGTAGAATTTCTCAATTTCATCTCCTTTGTATGTGGATGTTGGTGAGTAGATAATGAAGATAGAAATTGCTGGCAGTGGGCCACATCTCTTCAAGTGGAATAGTCCTATCCTGTTTGTTAGGCATTCAAATTAATGTTGACGGCCATGTTCGTATTGACAAGGATACCAATGCCACCGACGCATCTTTCGTCGCATGTTCCAAGGAACAATTCTTCTCCGGTGTCAGATACAGCGTGATGCGACTGACGCCTCCTCTTCTCAGTCTGACCAATGATGTCATACTTGATCTTTTGCACTTGTACCATCAGATCCTCAATATATGCTTCTGATACCAGTGTATGTGCATTGAAAGTACAGACAGTCATTTTAGTCCTTCTTCGTTTTGGCAGCCTAGTATGGTCGTGAAATTTTATCAGGCACTGCTTATTCACCTTTCTTACTGCTGCTGTATTAAGGGCTCTTTTGAGGTCAGGAAAATAAACATTTTTGTTACTGGTTTTGGCATATTGAACACGCATCGGACAGCTTGCCAAGCTCTGCCGTGTGGGTGCTACACTCTCATTACTTTGTGGGGCTCTCTCAGAGGCGTGGGTACAATATTAACGGTAATTTGGAGGTAACTGGTTTCTGCTCTTCAGGGTGTATCTGTGTCTGTGGCTCAAGTATTCCTGGGCTTGAAATACTCTCTTCTGAAGGGCGGGTCTCTGCAGGTTGGGTCCTTGTAGGCTGGGTTTCTGACAAGCCAGGCTGGAGACTGGATTAATCTGTTGGGTGGAGATCTTAAGAGCTGCAGAGTGTGGATGGTGAAGATCGCTGCCAGCAATGTGTGGGGGGTTTCTCTGGGCTCTTCTGAGGCTCCACCAGGATAGTGGACTTGGGTTGGAAGTTGCTCTCTTGGTCCATGGAATGCTCGAGTTCAACGGGGAAAGCTGGTTTCTGCTTTGCCGGGTGAATCTGTCTCGTACTCTATAATGATTTATTCTAAAAATGCTCTAGAGTCATTTTTTGGGCACAGAGAGAAAGTACAGCAGATAGGGTTGAACTTGGCATTGCATACAGTCACCCGAGGACCATTAGGAGTGGTCCACGAGCTAAGCTCAGAGCACAGCTGGGAGTGCCCCAAAGCGGGACGGGTAATGGAACACTGTATGATTAAAACCCAAATATGAACTTTTTTAATTGTATATCTTTGTAATTGATCACTTGATCACTTGATCACTTGAATCCGTTATTCATCGATTTGCTTGAGCGGGCGCCAGTAACATTTCCATTGGACCCTATCACGTGCCAATGTAGCCCAATGGCATCTGGTTGATTCAGGAATATGAAGAGCCTCAAACCGTTCCTTCAGGGTCTTAACAAGGAAGTCTGACCATCTTGTAGGTGGGCGGCCACGTGATCTTTTGACATCCCGTGGGATCCAGTCAGTAACGGCTCTAGTCCAGCGGTTGTCTCCAAATCGCATTACATGTCCAGTCCATTTGATTTTCGATGCCTTGGCAAATGAGACAGCGTCCCTGATTCTGGAATAGTGACGGAGGTCAGAACTCCGGATTCCTTCACTCACTTGAGTGAGACGTGATATTCCAAGCATAGCTCTTTCGATGCCTCTCTGGGAGACCCGAATAGCATTCTCATCCTGCTTTCGTAGGGGCCCAGGTCTCTGAGGCGTATGTTAATGCAGGGAGAATGGTGGAGTCGAAGAGATGTGCCCAGAGCCAGAGGTTTTTTGTCCTTTTAGCTATTTCTTCGATGCCTTTGAAGGCATTCCATGCTGCTCTCTTCCTCCTGCGCAGCTCAGGTTTTAGGTCGTTCATCATGTTGACTTCTCGACCTAGGTACACATAACTGCTGCATTCAGAGATATTTGTTCCATTGAGAGTGAATGGGGCCTCAGGAACTAGTTCATTTCTCATGAACATAGTTTTCTTCAGATTCAGCTGTAGACCTACCTTTCCACATTCTCGGTCAAAGAGAGCCAACATTTGTGCCGCTTGGCTAATGTTTGGTGTTATAACGATGTCATCAGCGAAGCGGAGGTGGTGTAGTTGCCGACCATCTATCTTCACTCCCATTCCTTCCCATTCTAATTGTCTCATGATGTTCTCGAGGGTGGCACTGAAGAGTTTTGGTGAGATGGTATCACCCTGTAGAACACCTCTTTTGACATCAATGATCACTTCTTACTAGAATGGTGAGATGCTGGTGGTGAATCCATAATACAGCTCACGAAGGATCTTGTTGTATTGGGTTTGAACACCCTGTTTGGCTAGGGCTTCAATGACTGCTTCAGTCTCCACAGAATCAAAGGCTTTCTGTAAATCAATGAACTTGAGACAGAGCGGCATCTTGTACTCCCTACAAACCTCAATAAGCTTGGTTACTGTGTGGATATGGTCAATTGTGCTGAATCCTTTCCGGAAACCTGCTTGCTCGCATGGTTGTCCTTCATCTAGTGTTCTGCTAATTCTGTTCAGGATGATTCGTGTAAACAGCTTGTAGATGACAGACAACAGGCAGATGGGGCGATAGTTGCCGATGTCGTGAATGTCTCCCTTCTTGAACAGTAGAACTGTTCTGCTGGTTTTCCATTGGGAGGGCACCTTGCATTCGGACAGGTAGCGTGTGAAGAGCCGAGCTAGTGTATTGATGAGTACCGATGGCAGATTCTTCAGGTGTTTGGGTCTGACTTTGTCTGGGCCTGGTGCTGCTGCCTTCTTTACCTATGAGATGGCATGTCGGATTTCAGAAGGGAGAACGTTGGGAATGACATATCCATCCTGTGGAATTTGGTATGTGGGCAGGTGGATGTGGCTGTCAAAGAGATTTGAGTAGAAGTCCTGGATAATCTTCTCCATTGCCTTTCTGGAAGATGTGATAGATCCATCAGGGCATCGGAGGGCAGTCATCTTGGTCTTATAGTTGGCGAAGGACAGGCGGGCAGTGCGAATACTTTTCCCGGCTTCTGCTGCATCTTCCAGTATTTCTGCTCTTCTGTTTTTGAGGTCTGCTTTTATTGCTTCTCTGCACTGTTTAGCAAGCTTGGACGTTAGCATTTGGTCTCCTGAGGCTCGCGCCTTGCCACGTTGGCGAATGAGCTCAAGAGTTTCTGAAGACAAGCCGTCCTTTTGTGTCCTTCTCTCTCTAGGCATTCTTCGCACAATCATGGAGGTGTTGAACCAGTCGATTATATTCTTCATCGATGTCATCAATGATGCTATCTTCCCATGTTGCCGCAATGGTGCCAAAGAGTTCCCAGTTGGTGGTCGTTCTGGGAGTTCTCTTCTTAAACATTGCAGCTTTTTCTCCTAGTTGTGGGAAGTAGAATTTTGCACGAAGGAGACGGTGGTCCGATCCTGTCTGGAATTTGGGGACGACAGCAACATCGGTCAGACAAAACCGTCGATTGAAGATGATGTGGTCAATTTCATTGTGGAACTAACTGTCCGCCAGGAGATTCCCATGTCCAACGTTTCGCTTCAGCCTTCTGAAACTGTGAGTTCCCATGAATAGTCTTGGTGGACATGATGAACTCAGATAGTCTCTCACCCTGTTCGCTCCATTCTAGGCCATGGGTCCCGATGTGGAGTTCTTCAGCTGATCTTCTCGGTC
This sequence comes from Cryptotis parvus, assembly GCA_021461705.1. NCBI lineage: Eukaryota > Metazoa > Chordata > Mammalia > Eulipotyphla > Soricidae > Cryptotis > Cryptotis parvus. The sequence continues at coordinate 53,588 of JAJIBD010004087.1, forward strand.
CTATCTTGGCATTAAAATCACCGATTATGATCTTGTAGAAGGTGTGATCTTTTTTATAGAACTCCTCCAATTCCATGTAGAATTTCTCAATTTCATCTTCTTTGTATGTGGATGTTGGTGCATAGACAATGAAGATAGAAATTGCTGGCAGTGGGCCACATCTCCTCAAGTGTAATCGTCCTATTCGGTTTGTTAGGCATTCAAATGAATCAATGTTGACAGCCATGTTCGTTTTGACAAGGACACCAACGCCACAGATGCCTCTTTCATCACATGTCCCAAGGAACAATTCTTCTCCGGTGTCAAATACAGCATGATGCGACTGACGCCTCCTCGTCTCAGTAAGACCAATGATGTCGTACTTGATCGTTTGCGCTTGCACCATCAGATCCTCAATATATGCTTTCGATGCCAGCATACGTGCATTGAAAGTACAGACAGTCATTTTAGTCCTTCTTCGTTTTGGCAGCCTAGTATGGCCGTGAAATTTTATCAGGCACTGCTTGTTTGCCTTTCTTACTGCTGCCGTATTAAGGGCTCTTTCGGGTCAGGAAAATAAACATTCTTGTTACTGGATTTGGCATATCGAACACGCATCGGACAGCTTGCCAGGCTCTGCCATGCGGGTGCTATATTCTCATTACATTGTGGGGCTCTCTCAGAGGGGTGGGTAGAATATTTATGGTAATTTGGAGGTAAATCTTTGTAATTGTAAAAATAAAAAAATTTTTAAAAATTTAAAAAAAAAGAAAATAATTACTCTGTTTATTTTCCAAATATGATTATATCTTTATTTTCTATTCTTGTCACATCCAATTTGAGTTTTCAATATTATATACAGTTTTTCCATTTTCATTTTTCTGAATTGAAATTGGTACTCCTTGAAAAAAAATTATAAACTATTTCATAAATAAGGCAAGTATGCTTGAAAGAATAACTTTCTTGTGCTTTCGATTCAAATGTATATAGAAGTGTATAATCTACAAAGATGTATATGCACATATATGTGCATATATACATATGTGTGTACATGTATGCAGCTATATACATACATACATTAGTTAATCATAAATTTTTAAACTATGCAATTAAGGTCCTGTATAATCTACAATTCATTTTTTGCTGCTAGTCACTTGTCACTTGTCTTTCCGTTGTTCATCAATTTATTCAAGTGGGTGCCAGTAACGTCTCCATTCATTGGGAATGAAGTCTATTAATGTTATTGTTTTTGGCATATTGAATACACCAAGGGTGTATTCACACCCTTGCCAGGCTCTGCTGTGGCTCTGGGATCAGTAATATCTTTTTTAATTATTTATTTATTTATGTATTTATTCATTTATTCATTTATTTATTTACTTGCTTGCTTGCTTGCTTCCTTCCTTCCTTACTTACTTACTTATTTAATTGGATCACAGTAAGATACACAGCTCAAATGTGGTCTTGATTGGGTTTCAATAATATAATGTTCAAACACCCAACCCTTCACTGGTGTACATTTCCTACCACCAATCTCTCCAATTTCTTTCCAGTATTACCCTCCAATATGCCTCTATGGCAGACAATGTTCTCTCAATCTCTCTTTCTCTCTCTCTATCTATCTCTATCCATTTTCCTAGTTTGATCTACTATAGACTGAGAGAGAAAAAATGTAATTACTTGTAAGAAGTAGATATGCTTATCCTTTTTATTTCATATATTCCTTGTTTCTAATTACTCTTTTAAGGCATAACTACTTGTAATATTTATTACTTCACTTGTATCGCTTGTCTTCCAGGTGGTCATTGATTTGCTCGAGAGGGTGCCAGCAATGTCTCCATTCATTGGGAATGAGGTCCATTATTGTTACTGTTTTTGGCATATCAAATACACCACGGGTAGCTTGCCAGGCTCTGCTGTGGCTCTGGGTTCATCCCAGGGGGCCCAGTCTTTTTCTATGTCAGATGATCAACCATCCAGGACCCATGGGGCAGAACCCTGGGTATAGACAAGTCTGTCTCCTGTCTGCCACCTGCTGATGCAGCAGGGCACCGCAACCACACATACAACACCTCAAGGGGCAGATGTAATATTTATATCCATTACTAATTCCTCATGTTATACATTATAAAGAGGCCTTCTCCTCCTTGAGTTGATAACCTAGATTTTATTTTATATAGATCTTAAATTCAAGGTGTCTTGTTTGTATTACATTGCACAACAATACTATTACTTATCTCCAATTGCAAATTATTTTACTCATTTACTTTGGGATTAATCTAGATTTTGATTTTCTATATACTCCAATTTAAAAAAGTAATTTTCTTCTAACAGTAAATAATTTATTGACGTTGGATGTTAGCAGTATTGCCCAGCCAGACATATTTATCTGCTGAAGAACTCTTCAACGTTTTACAAAAATCTTTTCTGATGTGAGTTTACCACTTTTTACTCCCTTTTTTCTGAGCACCAGCTCTAGATATTCTCCCTTAGACCTCAGTCCCATCAGTGATCTGCTTCATACAATAGCTTTTTCTAAGATGTATATCTGATAGATAATTAAATGCACTTTTTTTCATACTTTTTTCATGTATGGACACAAATATATATTCAATCCTACATGGGTCCTTTGTTTCGAATCCTGGTTTCAAAGATACATTCTTTTTTTTAAGTATTTTATCATACCACCGTGAGATATACAAATAAAAAAGATATACAATTAAAAAGTTCATGTTTGGGTTTTGGTCATACAGTGTTTCAGCACCCATCCCTCCACCAGTGCCCATCTCCATACAAATAAAAAGATATACAATTAAAAAGTTCATGTTTGGGTTTTGGTCATACAGTGTTTCAGCACCCGTCCCTCCACCAGTGCCCATCTCCCACCAACAACATCCCCGGTTCCCTCCCCTTCCCCAGCCCTGCTCCATGGCAGGTTCTTTATTTCTTTCCCTTTCTCTCTCTTTCTCTTTTCCTTCCCTTCCAGACTATGGATTACAGAACATACATTAAAAGGTTGTCATGTGAATCCTTTTGCCTCTATTTAATGCTCAGTTCTAGGTTGTCATTAGTACCCTCGACTATTATTAGCACCCTGTTCCATTTTCTGTCTTACCTAAACTCTGACTCCCACACGTTTGTGACAATTTCCACCTTTGACAAGACCTCCCGATATATGCTTCACTTGACCTTGGATATTGGTATCATAATATGTACATATATATATTTATGCCATGCAAATAAATGCAGTCATTCTGTATCTGTCTCTCTCCTTCTGGCTAATTTCGCTCAACATAATCTTCTCCATGTCCATCCATTTATAGGCAAATTTTATAACTTCATTTTTCCTAACAGCTGCATAGTATTCCATTGTGTAGATGTACCAAAGCTTTATCCAGTCATCGATTTTCAGGCACTCTGGTTGCTTCCAGATTCTGGCTATTGTGAATAATGCTGCTATGAACATAAAAGTAGGGATGGTGTTTCCGCTGTGTATTTTTGGTTTCCCAGAGTACATTCCCAGGAGTGGTATGGCTGGGTCAAATGGGAGTTCAATTTCTAGTCTTTGGAGGAAAGTCCATATTGTTTTCCAGAAAGGCTGTACCAGCCGGCATTCCCACCAACAATGGATGAGTGTCCCCTTTTCCCCACATCCACGCCAGCACTTGTTGTTCTTGCTCTTTTGAATATGTGCCAGTCTCTGTGGTGTAAAATGGTATCTCATTGTTGTTTTGATTTGCAACAAAGATACATTCTTAAACTCCCACTTTCCTTTGGGGTTACATTAGACATCTTGGTCTCCAATGTGGCCAAAATAAAATGGAAAAACTTCTGCCAAATTACAGTTCTCTGAAATGAACTTTACATTATTCCTTCCCAATCATCTGCCTTCCATAAAAAAAAAATTTTTTTTAAAACTCAACAATTGACAGATGATCTTTATTTATGTCATTCTTCTTCCACAAAATGCTGTGTTCAGGTTTTGGAGGTGATTCCTCTTTTAAGATTCAATCTTTTAAGATTTGTTTGAAATATTTCCTGTCACCCTCAAACAAATTCTTCCTTCTCCAAAACAAAATCTGTCCAAGATAAACCATTGATTTCTGTATTTACAAAATTCCTCCCCAGGTTCTGTATTGCTTCCAAATGTGCACATTTTTTTCTTACATATAACTTAAAATCAACTCAGAGAAATTGAATTTTCTTAAATTCCTGTAAAAACATTGTAGTCAATACTGTTCAAAGAGAGACCTCATTAAAGTTTTGCTTATAGTTATTAGCACTTGAGTGTAAATTGCCTTTTTTAGTTAAATGGGTTTAGTACAATGAGGAAATGAGAGTTTGAGAAAGAGTAATTTGAAGGAACCCTAAACAAGAAGATTTCATGATAAGAATAAATCACTTAAGCCTCTGGAAGACTCAAGAGAAGCAGAAATATCAAAGTCTCCCTATGTCCCCAAAATGTACATATGATATAAGGAAGACAGCATACCTATTTAATTCACATTTTCATTAAGAAAATGCCCTTTTTGGGGGCCAAAACTGTAAGCCATATCATACATGATACATCTTTGCAGTATACATTTTTCCTAATATCTTACCAAATTCTTCAAATATGCAGCAAATTTAACACAATTTAAACATAAATTTGAATATATACATATCAATATTTCACCTTTTTAACAACTTTATCTACTCATCTACCTATCTCCTCCAATTTCCCTAATTTTTGATGCATTTTCAAGTAAATTGTGAAATGATTTTTGCACACTTTATATATAGTAGAGTTCAATATTTTATAGTCCTTCCTTACAAAATAAAATTTACAGTGTAATACCATTATCTGACAGTTTAACTGAAACAGGGCTGTTCTTATCTACAAGAATACCTGAAAGTCTACTACCAAATTAAGACTATGCAGGACAACTAAAGATTTATAATGTGCCGTTTAAATGTCAAACTTATATTTTTATATTCAGAACCAAACTGTTTAGTAATCATTTTTACCTAGGATGACTGATTAAATACCTTAACTTGGCTTTGTGATTAGTAGGGCATAAAATATGCTACTGAAAACTTTTCCTCGTGTTTTCCTGAAATTAAAATTCTTCTCCCACACACTGAAAGCTCATAATTCACAGGCTAGTATGTTCTTTGGGACTGAAACTGACTCAGAGCGAGGTGGGCCAGGGAGTCCCTCTATTCTCCACGGTTGCCTACACTTTGAGAAGCTACATTATTCTATATGCCTTGATTAAATCCTTATGCAAGTATTTTCTGTATTGTAAGTCCTTTTGGTTTTATCTAACTTGTGAAATTGTTACATTCCTCTAAAACGAAAAAGACAAAATTGAAATGGTGCATTGTGAGTTTTGACAAATATTTGATTTGTAGAGCCAAACTCCTGTCAAGACATAAAATATCCACGTATTTTTCCTTTATTGAGGCAACGTGATTTACTGTTAATGGTAGTTACATGCATATCAACAGCAAACCCAGTACCAGATTGTCTGTTTCCATCCAAATAAAGTCCCAAAGGTGCTTCCTTCTAGTCTAGCCTCAGAGTTTGGAAAGAGAGTACAATAGTGAGAGTAATTACCTTGCATGTGGCCAGCCTGGACTAGAACCTGGGATAATATATGGTCCTCCCTGCCCTCTTAGGAGTGATTCCTCAGCGCAGAATCAGGAGCAAACTCTAAGTTCAGTCAGGTGTGGCCTATAAAAATAGTAACATCCCCTTCCCCTATACACACACATATATGCACACACACAACTCAACTTCCTTGGTCATTTCTTCCTTATTGTGTATCTTTACACATCACCCAAGAGAGACATCATTCTATCTCTGTCCATTTCCTTTTGACTGACTTCAATCAGCATGATGAATCCTTGAGGAAAACATATTGCAGTGTGTCATTTCCTGCAGTTGCAGAGTATCCCATTGTGTATACATGTGATAATTCTTGATCCACTCACCCATAGTTTGTCATTTGTGTTATTCTCATATTAACACAGGTTGTATATTACTTATCATTTCAAATTAATACTTTTGAATTTTGGAGGTAGACACGAAGAAGTGACATCATGGAGTCACATAGGAGTCCTATTCTTACTTTTTTAGAAATCTCTATATTTCTTTCTGTAGAGGGTAATCCAGAAAACATTCCACCATCAACTAATGAGGATTTGTTCTTTACCACAGTCATGTCACACTATTTGCAGCCTTTTCTGATATATGCTATTTTCACCAGCATGATAGATTATCTCATTGTTGTTTTGATTTGCATTTCCCTAATAACAAGTGGTAGTGAGCACATTTTCAAACACTTATTAGCCATCCATATTCCTTCTATGAGGAATTTTTTTTCATAGTCTCTCCCAATTTTCAAATATAAAACGGATACACAGTGTTATCACAGCTTTAATTTTCTGATAAAAATTATATAAAAATGATGTATATAGGTAATGAAAACTGATATATGTTAGCATATGTAAAAGTATTTGCCCAATGTTTAGTTTTATTGTCTCTCTTTTCATTGCAGATTTTCAAAAATTATTATTTAATATGGATACTGTTTATTTGTAGTTATGTTTTACACATACTACCAGGATGATTCTGGCTATCCATTTGTCATTTTCATGATGTTCTGAGGGACAGACATGGGGCAGAGCTGCTACTTGCTCTCCCTGTGCCTAGCCGCTCACAAGGCACCCAGGAGGGATGGCGGGTTCTAGCCCTGGCCCGCCATCCCAGTAGAGCCTTGCAACAAGCCAGACGACCCCCAACTCCATGAGGGCCTCCATTTTCCACATCCGGATTTCTCTCTCGTCAGAACTCCACCCAGCAGACCAGCCTATCACAGTCTGGCTCATCGAGATCCACCCTGCTGCAGTCTTTTTTAATCCGCCCAGGTATGCTGATCCAGAGACAGACATGGGGCAGAGCTGCTATTTGCTCTCCCTGTGCCCAGCCGCTCACAAGGCACCCAGGAGGGATGGCGGGTTCTAGCCCTGGCCCGCCACCCCAGCAGAGCCTTGCAACAAGCCAGACGACCCCACACTCCATGAGGGCCTCCATTTTCCACATCCGGTTTCTCTCTCGTCAGAACTCCACCCAGCAGTCCAGCCTATCACAGTCCGGCTCGCGCGGCCGCTTCCCGCCGCGAGGTTCATCAATAAATGCTGGACTTAGAGATGTCTACAAGAGTATGCTACCTGCACGGCAGAGCCTGGCAAGCTACCCGTGTTGTATTTGATATGCCAAATACCAGTAACAATTATAGACCTCACTCTGGAATGGATTGAGGCTCTTTATGTTCCTGGAGCAAGCAGATGCCCTTGGGCTCTACTAGCATGAGACAGGACATATGGAGATGTTACTGGGGCCAGCTCGAGCAAATCGATGATGAACGGGAAGACAGTGATACAGTGATACTGAGGTGCTCTATCTTAAAGTTTTTAATGAATCTAACCAAAAACTCATAGATTTCTATACAAAACCATTTTTAATAAAACATTGATTTTCTTAAATTTGGAAGGTGTTGTAATATAGAATAGTAGCACTGGCAACACAGTCAAAAAGTGAAAATGAGTGGACAGATATAGAATGACTGCATTTATGTGCTAGCTATAGAAAAAAGTATAACATGAATATCCTACACTAGGCAAAACAGGGACCAGGGAAGACTCGTCAATGGTTGGAATCTACCACAAATGTGTGGGATTCAGAGGTTGGGGAAGGTACAGAAGGTACCTGTGTGCTAATAATTTTTGGAAATCGTAATGACAGACTATAACTGACATTGAATGTAGCAAAGATATATACAATGATAACCCCTAAATCTATGTACTCAAGTCACAATGTGTAAGAGAAGTGGGAGAGGAGGTGGAAGAGAAGAAAGAAAAGAAAAGAAAGAAAGAAAGAAAGAAAGAAAGGAAGGAAGGAAGGAAGGAAGGAAGGAAGGAAGGAAGGAAGGAAGGAAGGAAGGAAGAAAGAAAGAAAGAAAGAAAGAAAGAAAGAAAGAAAGAAAGAAAGAAAGAAAGAAAGAAAGAAAGAAAGAAAGAAAGAAAGAAAGAAAGAAAGAAAGAAAGAAAGAAAGAAAGAAAGAAAGAAAGAAAGAAAGAAAGAGAAAGAAAGAAAAGAAAGAAAGAAAGAAAGAAAGAAAGAAAGAAAGAAAGAAAGAAAGAAAGAAAGAAAGAAAGAAAGAAAGAAAGAAAGAGAGGGAAAGAGAGAGAGAAAGAAAGAAAGGGAAGGAAGGAAGGAAGCAAAGCAAGGAAGGAAGGAAGGAAGCAAGGAAGGAAGGAAGCAAGGAAGGAAGGAAGCAAGCAAGGAAGGAAGGAAGGAAGGAAAGAAGGAAGGAAGGAAGGAAGGAAGGAAGGAAGGAAGGAAGGAAGGAAGGAAGGAAGGAAGGAAGGAAGGAAGGAAGGAAGGAAGGTGCCTGCCATAGAAGCAAGCAGGGGAAAGTCGGAGGGAATCTGGGGACATTGGTGTTGGGAAGGGTGCACTGGTGGAGGGATGGGTGCTGGAACATTCTATGACTGAAACTCAATCATGAACAGCTTTTTTGTATCTCACAGTAGTATAATGGAATTTAAGAAAATAAAAATAAAGTGAAAATGAGAGTGTTAGGAGAAAATTCAGTATCATCTACATCCTAAAATTGACTGGAAAGGTACTAAACTAAGATGTTTTACTAAAATAAATGTCTTTTAATATAAACTATCCTTCAGCCACTATGCACGGACTGATAAAAAAAATCTGCAAACCTCACAAGAATGACTCTCCACATTATAATTTGAGTAGTACTTTTTGAAAGAAGATCTGGCTCTTAATAATTTGCTTGACATAGCCGACAACATCTCTTCAATGTGAAAAATTACTTGACTAAAATTATGTGAACCACAAACAAAATTCAGACTAGAGTTATGTAATTATGGTTGTCATAGTTGTAATGTAAAACAATCAATTAAAAAAAGATTCTAAGCTGTGTCTTTTCTCATGCACAACAGGGGATAATACTTAATGATATGATAGATACTGAGGGTATTAACTAATGTCAATGAGGACTGTGATTTATTTTTGCTAAGAAGACATTTGAAAACAATAGACTTTGTTTGACTCAATTATATTTAATACAGAGAGATGAACATAATAAAACCATTTTGTGCAACAAAATCATATTTTTATCTGTAATCATAAAAGATTACAGATAAAAGTGCCTGGAAAAATGTATTTAAAATGTTAACAATGGAATGGCAATAGAAATTTCAAAAAAGAAGAAAAAAGTTCAATAGTTTTCTCTCAAATTCAAATCACAAAAATTCACAGTAATTATTAAATGATTGAATTATAAAGAAGATATTTTTTGGAAATTTTTTCTTTATTTGCAGGCTAAATGGGGACTTACCTTTTTTTACAGAAATGTTTTCTAGGATCTATGTTTATTCCATAAGTATTCAGTAGATATAAATCATATATGCCAGGTATTTTTAATTTTCTGAAAATATGAGATAATAAATAATAAATTTCTGTTTTTATGAACTCATGTAAAGATAATAAATTATATACTTATAAGTAATAAAGAATTTAGAAAGGAATGAATTAGGGTACAAAGTTAATAAGTGCTGGTGGAAAACGCAAGTTTGCTTAGGGACTAGCAATTTGATAATCATGCTTGGAGGCACATTTACAGAGTATAAGAAGCAATCCATTTATCTTCCTTCCCTTGAGTTAAGCAAGGGAAGAGAATGGATTAAGCCTATAGCATGGAATTATGCACTCATCTTCCAGGAACCCCAATGATGTTGAAAAAGAGTAACAAGGAGCTACAGTTGGAGTTTAATTATACAATATTCCTTTATGCTATTGTAGAAATTTACTTTTTTTCTAACTGAAGAGGTAGCCGTTTAATGATTTTGAGCAGGGAAACACATATTATGACCTCTGTGTAATTAATTCTTTTCTGCTCCAGGGAGAAAGGCGTGACGCCACTGAAAACAACTGTATAGGTGAGAGATAGTTTCTCCTTGCATTAGGAGAGGTGACATAGGAAATAACCAAATAGTAGCTGGGTAAGTAAGTCAAGACTGAGCTGAAGGGATTAAAATGGAACCACACATGTTCAGTTCCACATCACAGAAATACTATTAAAGAGTCAAACATAGATAGAATTTCTTTCCAAGTAAGTGTGGATAAAGAAAATCCAGATATGTTTCAGCCAAACCAGATAAATGTGGGTCAACATTGCAAGGGAAAGGAGAGAGCCATAACACTATCCAGTCCTGCAGCAGGTTAAGAAAGGTGAGGAGAGAGAAACAGAGATGTACTTTTGTCAAATTAAAGGTTACTGGTGACAGAGAAAGTTTTGTTGCTGTGGATAGGGTTCATAATTAAGAATAAAATTAAAGTCAGCAAATAGACTATATTTCCTTAAACTTTGATTTGAAATGGAAGTGAAAAATAACAATGACAACTCTAGAGGGAAAAAGTTCAATACATTATAAGCAGGTGAGTTTAGGATATTCTATTATTTTCTGATTTTGCTATAATAAAATTGACATTTTAAATCCTTATTTTATAGACACCTTATGCTCTACAAATATTTCCTTATGTATACATATTCATAAACAAAATGTCTGAGTCAAAGATGTGACGTGAGTTAGGCTCAGGTCATAATTTGACTTTCAAAAACTCTTGTTCCCCATAAAATATTCTTTAACACTGAGTAGCTGTATAATTGTTGATGTTTTAAAGCCTTTTAATTTGCTGGAAATGTATATCATAATTATGAATTTTCTACTCATTATTAGCAAGAGCAGTCCCTTTCCAAAATTAATTAGATAATTATCTTTCCATTTTTGTTAGTAGTTCATGTGACTTGTCCAATTACTTGTGATTTATTTCAGGGTTTCTCTTTTGTGAAATAGTCTAAAGTCCTTGTAAATCCAAAATACTAATAATCTGTCAAATTTCAATTACATTTCAAATAGGTTTTCATAGTTTTCATTTAATTCAGTTTTGCTATCTCTATTTGAATTTTTCATGAAGTAGGATGTATGGATAATTTGCTATTTTATTCATATTTATATAAATCTCATCTAAATTTACAATTTAGATTAATATTCTCCTATATTTACTATTACTTTAGCTGTTCATTTTATGTTTATCTGTTTTGTCTTTTTATAACTTATTTTGATGAAATAGAGTAAAGAACAATCAAAATGAAATCTTTAAACTAGTTTATCAATACCCTCAACAGTACGCTTTTAATGATTCATCTCTCACCTAACTCTTCAGAATTCATTTATCATGCCTACATTATGGGCTTCGATTTGTAAATGCTAGTCCATTTCATTGATTGAACAGTCTATTTTTCACTGCCTAATTGCTATTGCTTAATCATTTAAATTATACATTTAATTATTCTAGTCTTATGAAAAGGTTTATTATCACACACAACTACATCTTATGTATTATTCTTCCTTTCAAAATTTTCAAAGCATTTCATCTTTGCTTGTTATTTAACATAACAATGAATTTTTCAATTGCTTGCTGTTTTGTATAGTGATTAAGAGTCTTGACTGTAAATTTATTCTGAATATGTTCAAAACCACAGCTCTATAGCAGATAACCTTCATGAGTGTATGAAATCACTGTACCCAGCTTTTGCATCTGTAACATGAGTGTAAGAATATTTACAATATTTTTGGGATAAAAGAGAGAATTATCAGACAATATGCAAAGTATTTATAATACTATCTGGCAATGTAATATAAACTATTACATAGAAGAATTTATTAATAAATTGCGATTATTTTGCTAAGATTGTTAGCACAGCAACATCTCACTGAATCCTTGATTGTAACTAGTTCTTAGGATTCTGAATTAATGATATAAATAATTTCATATTTGGTTGTCAAGAATCTATATTATGGGGGAAAGAAGAGACATGCATTTTCCACTTTTTATTAAATTAATTTCTCTAATCTTACTGTATTTTAGACTCACTGATTATCTTGTTGTTGTGAACCAACAAGATAGGAAGAGGTAGGATAAATACCAATATGCATATAAGTGTTCAAAATTATTCTGAATTTTAATTTTAGTAGAACAATATTTCAATGTGCCTTCTCTATGATTTTATCTGATCTAAAAATAAATAATTTGATGAAATATCTCTTTACAGTTAATATTGTGTGACAACCATATATATTATGATCTTATTTAGGTTATTATGCAGTATCAATTGTTTCTACAGAGAGAAAGAAGGAGAGAGAGAGAGAGAGAGAGAGAGAGAGAGAGAGAGAGAGAGAACAGGTTGACCCAGGAAGCAGGTTAAAACAGAACAGTTCAGAAATTTTGTTTCAACAAATTAACATATCTAGTAAGTCACAACCACTCTCCACCCCGTTTTCTTTTCTTTGTCTTTCTTTCAACAAATTAACATATCTAGTAAGTCACAACCACTCTCCACCCCGTTTCCAAACAGCAGATTTTAAGAATCATGTTCAAAGAAGAAAAATAAGGGTGAATCTGTCATTGCTACAATAATAGTCTATTCTATGTATAAAAAATACTGACTTTTCTGATTTAGAGAGATGTCATGGAATTATATATAAAGCAGAACGACTTTGGTATGGAAAGAAAATATAGACACACCAGATATATTGTTGGTGTTGAAGCAATAACCACTTTAAATACACAACTTCATTGCCAAACACAATGTCTCTCACTGTTATTTTTCCAAAGTTCATGAAAGCTTCACAAGGCCTGTTATGGTATAAGTTCATCCAGGTTATAAATACATTCCCTGTTTGAATCATGTCTTTCAGAAGGATCCAAGTTTCTAAGTGTGGTACTTGTTCCTAACTCAATTTCATTCAAGCAGACACTTTTGAGCAAGGGACTTCACTAATATTCTCATGTTTAAAACACATATTTGAATATTCTTTTTAAAAATGACATTACCCAGATAGTACATTCAGTGATTCCATATTAATTGATATTTAAATCTTACAATATTATTGTGGGGGAAACGCTGAGTCACCCCACACAAAATCCAGCAGCAGGGTCAGGGATCCCCTTCTGTCCCTGGGGATCGGTGGCCAGCAGATGGAGAAAGACGCAAGAATCTGGTGAAGTTTTAAAATGCTTTACTTAACACAGGTTCTGGCATACAAACCAGCAATAGAAAAAACCCCAAACATAGGGTTCCCAGCTGGGCCCCAGCCATGTGCAGGCCAAGATGGCTGCCACCATATGTTAAGGCCCTGCAGAGAGGAGACAGCAAAAAGGTACCAGCAGAAAGGGGGGGAAAGGAGAGGCCCAAGAGAGAGGAAGCAGGCTAGTTTTATATCCCTGCAACCCAGACCTCCCACTCCAAAGGATAGCAATCAGGTAATTTCTCAGGTAATTTCTCCCAGGACCTCACCTAGACCCTTTGAGATGTTATGCTCTGCAGGGTAAAGCCTTGAAGGAGTAGCTTCTGAGATACACTATCTCAGAGTACAAAGGCAAGCATCTGTATCAAAGAATATTCTATAGTCAGTTAAATATTTCTCCAAGCCTTCACAAAAGTCTCGTCTTTTTACTTCATGGCTGTTTTGTATATTAGGTTTGAGTTATCAGAGAGCCACGCTTGCTTGCTTGGAGACAAACAGCATTTCTCTCTAGTCTAATTACTTAGAGATCCAACGTGGCCAGGCAAATATACTGGTAAGATCTAGCTAGTCCCATGATGATTGTGGAAGCATAAGAGAATATTTATACCAGCCAGTACAGAATACATGGTCAGATAAACTGCCACATTCAAACTGTCCTCCTCCTATCTACAAAGTGACCTGCAGGAGGCAACTCCGGACCAGATGCAGAGGCTCTGGGCAGGTGTCCTGCAACATATTATCATCAGTATATTCTGATTGAATTCTCCATTTTTCCAGTTGACCAGCATATATGTCTTCTCTTGCATCTGTTATCTCCTCTCTGCTTACTTCTAACATCAGCACTTTTCTTTTAATTAATTCCACATGTCATTGATGTCCACGGTATTTGGAGAATATTTCTAGGGATTAATGTTTCAGAAATTTTAGAAAAGCAAATTTGAGAGAGAATTATGAAAGAAATGGTTTTCCAGAGAAGAATTAATCATCCTTAACTCACAATAAGGTAATATCCCCTGTTTTAACATGTTTCATGAATGTGATAAACTTTCATAAACAGGGAATTATTCCAGGTTTTGCAAAACTTGGTTGTCATTTTTTAAGTTTATATTAATGGATTATTATTTGCTTTGGCTTTTACAGATAATTTATTGTGTTCTATTAGAAATATTCATCTTATATTGAGCTCCCATTTGATCCAGCAATAGCACTCCTGGGAATATACCCGAGAGACCAAAAAACACATAGCAGAAACACTTCTGTACTTCTTTATTCATCTCTGCGCTATTCACTATAGCTAGAATCTGGAAACAACCTAAATGCCCGGAACAGAGGACTGGCTAAAGAAACTGTGGTTCATCTACACTATGGAATACTATGCAGCTGTCAGAAAAGATGAAATTATGAAACTTACCTGCAAAAAGGATGAACATGGAGACTATCATGCTGAGTGAAATTAGTCAGAAGGAAAAGGACAGATATAGAATGACTGCATTCATTAATATGACATAAATAGATACCAGTGTTTTACTAAATGTGGGAAATGGTAATGGCAGATTAAAACTCACCATTGAATATACACAGAGACTTAAGTGATAAACTCTAAATACCTGCAGGGATAGCCACAATGTGTAAAATAAGAGGGAGAGAGATGCAGAGACAGAGAGAGAGACAGAGAGAGAAAGAGAGGAAACTGGGGTACCTGCTATTAAGGCAGCATGGGGGTGGGCGGAGGGGGTGGGGTACATTGGTGGTGGAAATGGGGCACTGGTGGAGGGATGGGTGCGGGTATACTGTATTACCAAGAACCAATTATGAACACCTTTGTAATTGTATGTTTCAATGTGGTATAATAATTTTTTTTTTAAAAATCGCATTAAAAAACAAATATTCATCTTAAAATAATGCTGAAGAGTGATAGTTTTTAATATAGTTCCATTTTCTGGTCATTGATAAAATAGTCTAAGTAATAGTAATCACAAACCACAACTCATTTAATACAATTTTAGTGAATGAGTTATACATATTACTGTTGGAGGACAGGTTTAGCTATTCTGGGAGTTTTGTTATTTTGCCCACTCCCAGCTTAATCTATTTAAATCAAGGTTCATTCTAATGACACTTCTCTTCTATGTAAACACTGCTAGAGGGTGTGGCAGTTACAAAAGTCACCTTGATTGAATAACTTCTGACTTATACATCTACTAAGACTTCTATGTTTTCTAGATTGGGCACAGCTCCTCTTTATACCCACTGCACCCCGCGTGGGACAGTTAGAATTTACCAGGAGACTACCACCCTGACTACGCTGAGACTAAAGGAAGACTATAGGAAGGATCATACTAGTTTGCTCTAAGCAGGCGAGTGTGACCCTTTCAGTACACGAGAACAAGATACTCAGAATCACCCTGGTGCAGATAATAATAAGGACCTTGTATGTACCACCTAGATTACATGAAGCTCATGAAGTTAAGATGTATTACTTTATACCAGCCCCCTCTCCAGTGTTTTACATAAGAGATAATCTTGGTAGAAAGGATTAGACCTTGGCATAAACTTTGTTTATACCTGCAATAGGGTGTGGCACTACACTCTGTTTAGAGTTCTTTGTTGACATGACCCTCCCAGTTGGATTACTTTGGTGTATATAAGGGGACTGACTTGTGGCCCCTTCACCTTTTGACTTTGGGCCTTTCGCTTTGGCTTTTGGCTCCTGCAGCTTTTGTTTTGCTTTTGGCTTTTTGCTCTTTGGCCTTTTGCTCCTTCTTCTAGGTAGGACTCAGCTCGGGTGAGATCCTCTCTCTTTGGTGGGAGACTTAGGCTCTTTTGTATGGTCTAAGTTCAGACCAGAGCTAGAGTTTGTTCATTATATTGGAGTGCTGTGGAAGAGCTTTTGTACTATTAAAAGCCATTTTTGGAACTGCACCGGACTCGTGAGTTTTCATCTGTTCTCCCAGCTTCCTCCGAGGTAGAAGAGAACTTCTGTCCTGACACTGTTGGGGGACCCCGGCAGCGCTTCCCGACATTTTACTAACCAATTTTGCTTCATATAGGTCACAAACTCTAGTAACATAAAGCTCATGGAGCAAAACTTCAAAGCACCAGAGTAAGCAAAATGAATGGTGTGAAAGATAATGTTCCAATGTATAAGAACAAAAACGTGCGAGTCAAGGAACAGCAAAAACCTAAAGTGTGGGAAAGTTTCAAATCATAAACAGTACACCACCAAGAGAGGGAAAAATTACTTTCTCTTCAAAACCATTTGAATAAAAGTCTGAAGTGAAAAAATGATGACATCTATGGGGGTGGGATGCAGGAGGAAAACTGGGACATTGTTGGTGGGAAATATACACTGCTGAAAGGACGTGTGTTGAACATTCATTATATGACTAAAATCCAATTATAAACAACTTTGTGTTCAATTTAAGAAAGGAAATAATGACAGCTAATTAAAAACAAACAATTTTATTTTTAGGATGTTTAAAAGCACATTTGTGATATTATTATACCTAAGAAGAATTCTATGGTGCCAAGAAACGAACAAAAGTGATCACATTTCAAGATTATTGGAGTACTATTTAGGGCCATCATTTAGATAACCACTCTAGTATATTTAAAAATGTTCTCATAAGGAGGAACCTTCCTTCTGAAGAATTCTATAACCCAGGCATTCATATATACAAGAATATTTTACTATCATAAACTATGGTTTCTCACACCCATCTTCAGCTCACAAACTGATTTGATATTTGTAAATGCCAGGAGATAATGAGCCCACTAACACAGAAGAGGAAATTCAGATGATCAGAAGCAGCTGTGATCATTTCATGGCATCGACCTTCCAGTTGAGTCGTGCACAATGAGAATACTGCAGTGAAAATCCAAGGTTCATATTCAGGTTTTCTGTTCCAACACATGTCATCTTAATTAAATCTAACCATTGGATTATCCTTTGTTCACAGCCCTCTGGGTCCTACTCAGCAGGTGTTCATCTCCTAAGCAAGAACAGTGACTTGCCAGTCCTGGGTTTTGTATTGTAAGTGAAAGTTGTTTCTCTCTTCCTGTAATCCCTTTGCATATTCTTATGTTAAAGCAAAGTCCTTTTGTATAGACACAGGAAGACAATTAAGGCTATGCATTTGTGATATAGGAGTAAATTAACTCTGAAATATTTACTCCTGGGCACCCATCATATTTTTTTCAACTGAACTTATTTTTTTTTGTTTTTCATTTTTATTTTTTAGATATTAATACACCATGATTTACAAATTTCTTCACAGTACCGTTGTCACAATTATTTAGTCTTCTACACCAGCTCCACCACCACGAATGGTCACTGCCACCCACTCACTCTCCATTCCTTCCCACGCCAGCTCCCCCAGTTCGCTGCAACCACATTGATCATTGCAATTTACACATGGGCAAGGTCCTGGGAAGGAACTGGCCCCAAATGTGGTTGTTATGTTAGCCTGACACAAATGCATGCCGTTGGTAGGAGCTGCAGCAGCTGTGTGTCTGGTCCTTCTCTCCAGCATTACTGATCATGGTGGCTGCAGAGCTGTAGTCATGCCCACTGGATCATTGGAGTTGGGGAATGAGACGAGGGCCTCAATCCCCACTCTAAGCCCAACCTGCCCAGCCACAGCAGTCCACATGTCTGCTGGCCCTAGGAGCTGACCAGGGACAGAGACAGTTCCCCTCTCGTTGCTCTATGGGCCACTCTCCATGGGATCAGCAATGCTGGAGAGAAGGACCAGATGCTTAGCTGCTGTAGCTCTTACCCGCAGAGAGTTGGGAGTTAGGATAAAATTAAGCTGGCAAAAGGACTGTAGTCTGGATTATATAGTGAGGTGTCCCCAGGAAAAGCCATACCTATAAATGTTTCTCTTACTGTGTTTGTACAAAATGACTATAAGTGTTATAGAGATGGTTGTTACCAGATAAGGAAAGGAGAAAACAACACATCATGACTCTACCTTTGTACTAGGCAGGTGTATAGCACCAGGGCAGGATTCCATCTCTGGAGCGGGAAGGTCCCCTGGTAGATTGCCCCAGGAAGAAGGGGATTTTACACACTCTCGTCAATTTGATAGCGAAGACCACCACCTCCTGCAACCTCGCAACTCCCAACTTTTTGGGAGGTGTAAATGAGCAGACGTGGGAGAGCCCAGGACTATCAAATGTCTGTGGTATTTATTGTTCCTTTGTCCATTGGTTAGGAGAAAGAGGAATGGTGTTCAGCCCCAAACATGCCAGGGGCCCATGCTGAACCCCTATATCTGTTGGGGACCCTGAATAACCCCGCATCTGTCTCTAAACCTCATGTGAAGTAGTGATACCTTTCATAACATTAAATGTTGACACTGTATGAAAACTTTTTTATCCAGGATTTGATATCTAAATATTGAAGAGCTTTTGCTATGCCTCGCTCTCTTTTGCTTCCACTCATACCCAGGACATTTTGTTCATACAGCATGTAGCATACTGCAGACTAGAGAGATAATACAGAAGATTAGGCTCATGTTTCTCACGTGACTGACATGAATTAGATCTCTGGCATCCCATCTGGTCCCCAGAGAGCTGAATGCAAAGGTAGAAGCCCTGAGCAGCAGTAGGTGTGGTTCCAAAGCAGTACTAAACAAACCCCAATAAACAAAAAGCATACAGGACCATGCTTATCAGTGAATACAAATTTTTTAAATGTCATGTTTGCTACACTTCAGGATCTGGTTAACTCTGGTACACAATTGTCATGCAGTCCATTTATTGGCAAGAGAAGTAATTTAATAAATGTTGATTATGTGAATAAAGTTAGTAATATTAAGTTTATTTGAAGTGCCCCAAAAATTAATTTCTTTAGCACACAAACAAACTGAGGGAAAATAGTTTAGTTTTGCATGCTCAAAAGTACAGGGAGGGGCCGGAGCGATAGCCCAGCGGTAGGGCGTTTGCCTTGCACGCGGCCAGGAGTAACCCCTGAGCATTGCCGGGTGTGACCCAAAACCAAAAAAAAATAAAAAAATAAAAAGTACAGGCAACAGAGAGAATAGAATCCCCATGTTTAGAAATTCTTCTAAATAATGAAATGTGTGATTTTGTGCAGCTGTTCTCCTCTGCATGTAATTAACACCCTTGGTTTGTTTTAATGATGCAGAGAACCACTATAAATTCAACAAGTAGGATTCCATAAGAAAGATCTAGGTGGCCAACTACTTAAGAGACACAAAAACAGCAGAAATTTAGCACTACAAATTTTTGCAGCTATGAAAGAAGACAGCTCAACCTAACTCAATCACAATATAAGGATACAAAATGCATTGTTAAAAATTGCTGGGAATTGTCAAAAATAAAAATAAATTTTCTCCCCTGTTTCTTTACTGTTGCTATCTTACTCTTTTTTTGGTTTGGATTTTGTAATAAGTTCTCAATTTAAAATGTTCCTATATTGTTGAATCGAGTAGTCTTATTTTGAGGGTCTAGCAAAGAGGCGTAAGTGTTGGCAATGTCATTTTAAGATGTCATAAGAAGCAAAATTATAATATGTCATGTTGAGAGCACTTTGTGCATCAGATGGCATTTCCACATCTGAAATTGCTCTTCTTATCCTTCTATTTCTCACCAAACGTTAAGCTCTTTTATAAATATTTGTGGTTTTCAATTTTTTGCTTTAAGTTACAAAACATTTTAAATATCCAATCACTTCCAACAATAAGCAAAATGTATTACATTTGCATGTTTTCAAGTATACAAAGTACTTTAAAATGGACAAAAGATATTCTGTCATAAGACCTTCACCAGAATATGTATCATAGATATATTTTAAAAACATTTATACATTACATTCTCATTGTGATAAAGAGTAAATGTATTTTTATTTCTTATAGTATTGTTTCTTCCTATAAAATCATTTTTCTTTTTACAATAAAGTATTATTAACTATAGATGTATATTGTAGTTAATATTGTTACATGTTGTACACTATATCTTCAGAATTTACTTTAAAACTGATAGCCTGCAACTTTATACAATGTACCTTTATTAATATCCAGTCCTCACCAAATTCTTCACTATGTAGTTATTCTTTCTATTTTACTTAAATACTATGGTTTACAAATTTGTTCATAATATAATTATTACAGGCATTCAATATTTCAAACAATTCCATCACCAGAATAACCTTTACTCCACCATTATCCCCAATTTCCCTTCTACTGCCAAACCTAACCCCTCAGCAGGTACAAAACAATTTATTTTATGTTCCTTGTTACAAAAGGGCTAATTAAAAAAAATTTTAAATACTTCAATAAAAGAAGATTGTGAACATTGTTATATCTCCTAGGAGTCATTAGCTTGTTTGAGAATTTGCTAAGCTATTTGTTTCTGAGTGAGATTTCTATGTTATTATGCATTCAGTTTAGTTGGCTTCTGTTACTTTCCCATCTCATTGGTGTACTACTACTGGGTTGTCATTATTGCAGAATTTGAAGTTGTTGAAGGTGTTTTTGACCATGGGCTCCACAAACATCAACATTTGTAGAACTGAACTGCTGAGTTTACATGAGTGGCTGTGGGCTGTGGAAGTCACTACATGATTATTCTATTTTCAAATATCACCTTAATGTTTTATTTTTTCATTGCGATACCATAATTAAAATCCAAGATCTATACTATATTTCTAACGCTCACTTCTTCATAAAAATTAAATTATCTTTTATTAATCTTCTTTTTATGATTAATTAAAGAAAAATTATTGCACTGCACACATATATGTATTGTGTTTGAAAATTTGGCAATCATTTTCAGTGGAAATTTTTATTTGCTTAAATTGTTTTGTCAATATGATATATGACTAAACATATAATTATAATATATAATGACTAAATATATAATTTCTTTTTAAATATATGATTAAAAGTTTAATTATCATGCTAACTACAATAAAACTGGATCATAATCAATATGCAGTACTTGTACATGCAATTATCTTTAAAATAATGAACTAAAGAAATAAATGGGCAATCATTACCTTCATTAAGAAATGTGGTACATTGATGTTTGTAGTGAAACTCTTCAGGAAGAAGACAGAAAGTAAAGGAGAACAAAATCCAAACATGGTGTATGGACAGGACCAATTACTAAAGGAAGCCTGGTAAAAAATTGCAAATTCAAATATAGAAATAATTCTATATTATGGAATCAAATAATTAATTTTTGTAAAAATGAGGAGGCTAAGGGAGAAAGAACCCAAAGCAAGATTTTAGAAATTGGTGCGGGAAGAATAGCACAGCAGGTAGAGCATTCGCCTTGCACGCGGCCTACCCAGCTTTGACCCCTGGCATCCCACTGGTCCCCTAGCACCGCCAGCAGTAATTCCTGAGCAAAGAGCCAAGAGTAACCCCTGAGTATCACCGGTATGACCCAAAAAAGAAAAAAAAATTTTAGAAATTTATAACCACTAAAAGATTTTGAAGTTCATTCTAAGCTATTGGTTCCCAAACTTGGATCCTCTAAGAGTCACCTAGAGGGCTGGTTAAAACAAATAGCATAGAACCACTTCCAGAATTTCTGGATGAAAGAGGGACCAGAAATTTTCACTTTTAGAAGTTATTGGGAATTACAACATACAAAACTTATTTTGAAAATCCTGTTTTAAGAAAAAAAAACTCTAAAGAAACTTCAATAAGGAGAAAGATTTGTTCTTTAGAAAATTAATTTTTGCTATGGAGTGGAAATTGGAATTGAGAGGAGGAAGTATAAGGGCTATGAAGACAGCAGAACAGGAAAAGAGCAGAGAAAAGATTTTTTCCGCCTGTGGATGTCAAAGACTATTGTCAGGAGAATGACTAAATTTCTAGGTAAATGCTTGTGAAATTTTCTGGAGTTTCCCTGAGGAAAATACTATCTTCAGGAAGAGAACAGAGCTAGACCTGTAAAAGTTGAAAGGTCACCATATTAGGTAGTTGCTTGAATCTACTCATATGCTCGTACTGATGGAGAGGAAAGGAGAAACCTCTGATCTGTAATTCTCAGCAATTTATGCAGGCTAAGAAATCTATGATAACGTATTTTGATGTATTTTGCAAAATAAAGACGAGATGTTCAACAATAACATATAGACCACAAAATTCTGCACTGAAGAATGCTGCATATGGGATCCTGAGAGATGGTACAGTATGTAAGGTATAACCTACATATGACAGACCTTGGTTTGATCCCCAGTATAGGACCACCAAGGGCGATCCCTGACTACAGAGTCAGGAGAAGTAAGCCTTCAGAGAAAACAGTTCTCCTGTGAGTCAGAGGTAAGCCCTCAGTGAAAACACTTCACACATAAAAAACAACACTTGGGTCCATAGTAAGTAGGAAGTTTCCATCATTTGTGTCAGATAAAAATAAAAATCTATGATTCCATGGGGGGGCTAGGAAGTTAGAAGCATGGATCACCAAAGATATCAGAGGAAAGGCATAGAACAGATTAATCCAGAAAGAATAGGCAAAATCTTATGGACTACAATAGCAGCTCGACTATCATATAGTGGTTCTTTAAAAGTTATTCAGCTGTGGCCAACAGAGTTCCTATCTCCCCAGACATACCTAGGCTAAAGAATATTTATCAAGATTTTCTTTACAACTTTATTAGTTACAGAGCGGCATTAGTTGGGAGTAGATAAGAAGGAATGTTGAAATGTTGAAACAACAAAAAAGTAGGTATCAAGATAGTGCCAAAGTCAGGCATATAACACTGAGATAATCTTCATATTGGTTTAAGAGAGACCTTAAAGACACTTACCTGAGGGCTACATCTCAGGCCAGGCTAAAGTAGGGCATAATTATATTATATTAAATAAATATGGCATGAAATTATATAGCATGTTTGTACTAGTTTCTCTCCATGATCTTATAGAATATGTATTCAATGTGAATTTTCTTGAATAGTGGGATATAATTGTTTACCTGGGATCTAAAAAATGATATTTTGAGGTATAGTTTTATGTGCACTTCTTATATTCATAGGTTAGTAGACCTTATATAAAAATTAAAATGTAGGATGTAATAAACATAAACACATCAGATTCAACATACAAAGATATAATATGAAAATGTTAGATATATTCATCAAAACAATTTTAAAATGATCATTATACTTAATGACCTAGTCAATAAATGAAATGAAAATCAATCTCAAAATTGTCTTACCTGGTAACTTCTTGAGTTGAATGAGGATATAATACAATTTTCTGTTCTAATCTTAGCACTGAGTCTGCTGGTTCTTTTCTCGTACTAAAACAAATCATTGAAACTTCATGCTTGCTTTCTATTCTTATAACAAAGGAAATTGAATAAATTTGCCTTGAATAAATAGAACTTTTTAAAACTAAACTTTAAATAGGTTTCTATTTAAAAATACATAAATGGACCAGAAAGATGGTACAGGAGTGAAGACACATGCCTCGCATTAAGCCCCTGCTTGTTCAATCCCCAGCACTGCATAGTTCCCTGAGAATCACTGGGTGTGGCCTGTAGACCCCAGAACACTATCCCTGTGGTGGCCCAGTAATCACTGGCACCACAGAGCTCCGCGTAGCAACACATGCCAGGCTCTTTCATTGCACTACCAGACCAGTTGGTCTAGAATCATCTGGAGGAAACCGTGGCCCTATTAGCACTGCTTGGGGAGCCCTCCTGCGAATCACAGAACACAATATGAGGGAAAATTGAACATTTTATTTTAAAATATGGAAAGGAACTAAGAAGTTCTCCCACAATTTTTTCCCTAATATTCTGGCTTTTTTCCACATGATTTTTGTGACGGTTTCTTTTACACAGAAAGAAAACCATTCATTCTGTTTGGTTTCTATAGTAACAAATACTAATTTCTGCTTTCCTTCATGAACTATGATCATGCTGAAACCAAAGAGGACTCATGGGTCTTGCGAAATTCATAAAGTCCTGAACAAATAGGACTGCCATCTTCTGGTATTTGTCTGAAATGACAGAGAATCATATCAAATCTGCATCTTGCACTTGAGTTTCCTCTTCTATGCCTCTTTCTAATACAGCTTAATGAGGTGGCACATTCCTTTCTTGGGTGACCTCATCAAGTTACAGTTAAATCTTTTGTGCAAAGGAAGAATGAAGAAGAGGAGGATATCTTAATTCAAATATTTGTTCTAGAAAGGTGGAAGATAAATGAATTGAGTAGTGAACAAATCAGGATCTTTTTGCTTCTTTCAAGAAGTTATTTAATGGTTTTAGATTCAGAACAATTCAAAGCTCAAGTGACTACTATTAGAGAGATTTTTTTTGTTGGAAAGAACAGAAGAAGTACTAATGGATGAGGGTATATCGGATCTGGGGACTTCCCTCTACCATTTCAGTTGTCAGCAGTGACTTATGAGGTGTTGCTGAGTAAAGCAGGGTTACCGTAAGAGCTGTCCAAATAACATATGGCACCGAATCACAACACAATCTTCTAGAGATAATTCATGTCACCAGTGAGTGTTCAGTAATATGGATTTTCTACAAAACACCATATTTAACATCATATTCATTGAGAGGTGAATTTAATGGCAAAGTGAATTATTTAATAGAATTGAACTATATTCCAACATAGGGTAAGAGCTGATTAAAATGTATGTAGAGCTAATAAAGTCATTTAAACTAAATACTAACTGTGTGTAGCAAATAATAAACTTTAAGATGCTAAGACAACAGTCAAATCAAACACTAAAGAGAGTAAAGAATAATCTAACTGGGATTGTACATATTTAAGAAAATTTTATTCTTGCTACATATAAATTAGATATTTGTTCTACTGAAAGAGTTGTTTTTAAATATCTGATCTTTAAAATATTAGGTGCAATTAATAATTACTTTAATAAGTGGGTTACTTATTCTAAAATATATATTGTATATATAAACTAAATATAGTTTATTTTAAACTATACATATAGTTTAGAATAATCATAGAATATATATGTAGCATAATATATATATAATATATATAATGTACATAATCAAGCCCAAAACAAGTGTGGGCTTTTAGACTCACAAAGTAAAGGTTAATTCATAAACATTTCATCATATGTAGACTACTAAATAGGAGAATTAGAGAGCTATGGATTGTTATACAATAATCGTTTTTTAATTATTGATTTCATTTTATTAACACTTTCCACAAGTTAAAAGCTTTCTCAAAAATACCGAAACGAGACTTCAAAGAATTTACAAGATTATGTTGATATAACGGACACAATTAGCCATTGGATTTGAGTTCTGTCATCAATATGAAATTCTCTAACCTTATTGATTCATAAATCTGACCCATTTGTAAATGTACCTGTTCAGTCTATCCTACAAGATACAACATTCCTCAACAATTGATAATTCTAGTAGATTGCTCTTTACTATGCAGGCTTCAAGTTCATTTCTCTGAAATTTGAGTCTCGGTCAGAATGCCCTTGATCTCTTGCCAGATCAAGTAATTTTCCACTTCAGAGGTTTCTCTCCATAAAAGAACTAATTATACCAGTGAGAAGTCTTATATACAGGCAATTATTAAGGTAAAGAATAAGTACCTAGTACAACTTCATGTAACCTTGTTGAATATACTGCATGCTCGACTTATCTTAGAATTATCTTTCTCACTGTCTTTCTAGCCCCACTTTCAGTATATTAATTTAATTCTTTTGCAGTTTTCCTCTAGTTATATTCCAATCAATAATCTCCAACATGCTTCTAACAATTTTAGCCTTCTGTAAATAATTTTTCTAAATTCTTTCTTATTATCCATCTGAAAAAAGACCACCTGGCTTTTACAAAGTCAAGGATTGCCCCTAAACTTGCAACAAAGAAAACTAAGACATACTTTTTCAATTATAAACAGCTTGACACCAACTTATTTTCTAATTCTTGCTTCTTTCTACACTTCCCTGTGGGATATTTAGATTCTATTAAACCCACTCTATTTTCAATACAGGCATATAGTATGCGATTCGTCCTGTCTCATATTGCATATACAAAATCTCATTAAATCCTATATTTTAGGGAGCTTTTAACTTAGCAGCTCTAAAATCAACTGCCAAAATCTTTTTTCATTGAGACAATCTCCGCTCTTCAGATTCTTTCTTTATAAATCTCCTAAAATATTTAAGGTGTTTCTCAAAATATTGCAACATCTACACATTTTTTTTTATCTCTAGCTAAATGAAGACTAATTCCAGCAACAAAATTAAGTTCTTTCATTTACAATGTCAATAAATATTTGTCATGGACCTACCAAATTCTAATTCCATGACTGACTCTGTGGAGAGTTATTCACATGCCAAAGAAGAAATGCCCAGGGGAACTAACTTTTCCAGAGGTAAAACTAAATGTACACAAGATCTTGTCACTTGTCACTTGTTTTCCTGTTGTTCATCAAATTGCTTATACAGGAGCCAGTAATGTCTCCACTAGTTGGGAAAAAAGTCCATTTTGTTACTCTTTTTAGCATATCGAATACACCATGGGTAGTTTCCCAGGCTCTGCTGTGGCTCTGGGTTCATCCCAGGGGACACAGTCTTTTTCTATGTCAGACCATCAACTATCCAGGGACCATAGGGCAGAGCCCTTGTGTAGACAAGCATTTCTCCTGTTTGCCATCTGCTGATGCAGTCCGGCATCGCAGCCACACCTGTAATACCTTGAGGGGCATGGTACACAAGATAATAGATAAGTAAGAATACTAGATATTAGTATATAAACCAAACAAAAGCACAGTTATTAAACATGAGAGATAATTTTATGTAGGATAGACCTTCTATCAAATAAGACTGATAGAAACGAGAAGACTGCAGAGAAGATTGCCATCTTTAAAAAGCACAATTGAATTGAGACTTTAAGTATGAAAACAAACTGGTTTATTAACGCTGAACGGTTATTTAAACCAAAGAAATTATAAGAACAAAGACTTGACTTTGGTATCAAAATTTGATACATTATTTAAAATCTAGGACTTGAGATCAACTCAACATAAAATAATCATGTTTTATTTACTTACTAACTGTGAAAGTGGTCACAGATTATTTTTTAATTTTGCTATAGGAGAAATGGGAAAGTAACAAAGTTTGCCTATTCATTCATTCAACAAATACCAATAACATATAAGGAATCAAGGAACAGTGCTAATTATTAAGAACACACAGTTTTCACTAACTGGATAATGAATATTTCCTCGCTCAAGAAAAAGACTAGCTTTCAAATAAATAATAGAATATATACACATATATGATATCATTTTACTACAAAATTATATATGTATGTAGATATACAGAGAGATGGGAAAAGTAACATTTTTAATAAATACCACATGAAATTTCTCATTTCATTTTTATATGGCAGAATAAATTGCCTTGCCAGAAACTTCAACATGGTTCAATGGCCAAGAAATAGCCACTGCAAAGGTGATTTCTTTATCAGAAATAAGACCATTTTCTGCTGATACAGTCTGGATGATACCAGCAACGATTAAAATCAGAGAAAGTCAAAGGATAGTGATAGTAATGTGTTCACAGATTGATAGCTACGTGAAGCACCAAGACATGCTCATCAATCAAAGAATTAGGAGTGGCTTTGTCAAAATGGAGCCAGTTTGTGTACTTAAAGCATGAAGAGTGACATGATGTTTCAGACAATGTCAACTGCATCTTTGTGATAGTAATGTCAAACTGATTACTTGTACTTGAATTCCTCATTATTACTGCCTTTTGTATTAGTCTCCAAAATAAAGAAGATGAGGAAAGAAGTATTATGTCACAAGGACTGAATGAAGTTTATAGGTTACTACTTGCTTATTTCTCTTAAATGTTTTTGTTCTTGTTGTTTTCACTAGAGATAAAATAAATAAATGTCTGGGTGGGAGAGATAATACTATGATAAGTTGTTTACATTGTCAGTTCCTGACCCAGGTTTGGTCTGGGTGCTACTGCCTGTTTAATACCAACAGAGTGATCCCTGAGCACAGAACAGGGAGTAAACTGAGCACAGCTGAGTGTAACTCAAAACAAAGACAGAAAGACCTTTGAAAGTAGTCTATTCAATGCTATCCACTCAAACTATAGGAAATTAATGCTATAGTTTCTGGACTTAAGAATTCATTTATTACCATTAGGATAAAGACACATCATGAGAGCTGGCAGGCATCTCTGTAAAAAGAAAAAGGAATTGCAGTGGAGTTATTTTAAGTTATTGATGCTTGTGGTAGGTGATTTGTGTGGAGGATTCAAGGAAATGGGTTGACAATGAATTGTGTTGTAAGGAAGAAAGGGAAACTCTAGACAGAAATAATAAACTGAGTGCAGGCAAACATTGACTTGGTTAAATGCAGTATTTATTTCTATTTAGCCAGGAAAATGAACTGTCAGAAACAAGAACTTGAACAGATTTTGAACAATCTCTGTCCGGATAGGACTGCACACTGATTTTTATTTTTCTTGCTCTACTCTGGTCACAGCATGACCATATCTGGTCTTAATAGTCTGAGGGGGTGAAATACGTGTCCAACAAAATGCCAAAGACTGCCTTAATTCCAGGCATGTTCCTGCTTGTCAGAGGCTGTTTTATATCTTTCCCACACCAGATTCTATGTATTTATAGTGGATATTCAGAATAACGACAAAATGACTAGCAATGCATATATCTCTTCAAATTAATATCTTTCTCTTCCATAGACCAGGTCCCAGAAGTGGGATCATATGGAATGGTTATTTTAACTTTTTGAAGAAATGTTTTTACTGTTTCCCATAATGGCTCCACCAATTTATCATTAATAGGGATTAATGTGGATGGGTTTTTTGGAGGGCATCTCTTCCAAGCAGCAGTCAGTTACTCCAGGTGCAACTTTTGGTGGCACTCAGGTCAGTTTTAGCCTCAGTACTGCTATACTGCTTGAGCACAGGGATGTTGGAGACCATCAGAGCCATCCTAGCTCTGCCCAGCAGCCATCATGGTTACAAGAGCTGGTGCTTGCGCCCTCTAGGGCTATCCTCAGTCATATCCTCATGAGCACCTAGTGATAAGCATACAACTCAGGCTCCAGACATGCAAGACTTATGCCTCTGAGCTGTCTCCCACGCCCCAGTTCAGGGAAATTTTTCTTTTTGTTTTTAGAGTATTTGTATGAGCCAGCTTGCTATACAGTTAGGGAGGCAGTTCACGATCGGGTTTCAGTCACACAAAGTTGCAACACCCATCCCTCCGCCAGGCACATTTTCCACTAGCAATGTGGGAAGCATTTATCCACTTCTACCCTCCTTTGCACCCCAGCCTGTCTCTATGGAAGGCACTTTCCTTCTTTCTCTCAGAGGAATTCTTATGTTCTTTTTCAAGATTTTTCTTCATGTGCTGACAAGACAATGAAAATTTCTCTGACCTTGTCTGTATTTTTGACACTGTATACCTAGAAACTAATTAAATTCCCATCACATACTTGCCTTTATATATTTTTTGAAATGAAATACTTGTATTATTTCACATAGAAAATGCGAGTTTCACCACATACACACACAAAGATTAAGTCTCTCTGAATTCAGGCAAAGTGGCATATTAAAAAATAAGATCTTGGATAAAGAGAGAGAATTGCAGGGTGGGCCAGAGCGATAGCCCAGTGGGTAGGGCGTTTGCCTTGCACACGGCTGGCCTGTGCTGGCCCGGGTTCAATCCCGGCATCCCATATGGTCCCCGAGCACCGTCAGGAGTAATTCCTGAGTGCAGAGCCAGGAGAAACCCCTGAGCATTGCCGGGTGTGACCCAAAAAGCAAAAAAAAAAAAAAAAAGAGAGAGAGAGAGAGAGAGAATTGCAAATACAGAAAACCAATGGTTTTACTTAGAGCATACCTAGATTCCTAAAGGAGACGAGATTAAAATCAGAGTCATCGTGGACTGGAGAGATAATACATTGGGTAGGGTGCTGGCCTTGTACATTGCCAACTCTGGTTAGATTCCTACACCTGTATGGTCCCTGAAGTCCTTCCATTGAGAACTTTCAAGTATGACCCCAAAACCAAAATAAGTTAAATTAACATATGTCACTATCAGAGGTAGGCCAAAGTAGTTAATTACTATCCAAAGTAGTAATAGGCTTACTGGAGTTTGAATACTTAATTGTATGATTTGTATAAATGACCCTTACAATTTGGATATGTTAAATAAACACATTAAATTTCAAAAATTAATTTTATGCCAAACTGAAGGGGGAAACCATTAATAAAAGTACTCTCATTGACCCTGTACACTTTTATATATTTCCTTAGTTATAGTTATTCCTCTATAACTATATTATAGAGGAAATATTACTGGTGCACGCTAGAGCAAATTGATGAATTACAGGATGTCAAGTCAAGTGATGAAGTGATAGTTATTCCTCATACAGACTTTAAAGAGCAGACGCAGTTCTTACTAGTGTATTAGATATAGTCTTACAAGCATACCAACATTTAGCATGGTTGTAATTCTACTGATCTACAGTACTTTTAAAGCTAATGAAAAAATATGCATGTCAGTTATGTCTCAATTGTTTTAAGGGAAGGAAAAAAAAATAAAACTTGTTAAACATTTAAAGACAGAACATTAGATATTTTTACACATTTTCAAAATTTCTGTTCGTTCTGGTTTGGTTTGGTTTTGAGTGTCATTCAGCAGTGCGCAAGAGTTATTCCTGTTCAGTGCTTGACAATCATTCCTGGCAGTGCTTCAGAGACCATTTTTAGTACATGGAATCAAACTCAAGCCTCCTAGATGCAAAGCACGCTCTCAGACTATTGAACTATTACTGCAATGCATAATTTCTGTATTAAACATGAGTTAGTATAATATCAACTCTTAAATTATAAATGTTTAAATAAATATTTTATCCCGAGACATATCACTAAAACGTAATGCAAAGATAATTGGAATTAAAAACAATAAATTAAAATGGAAACCTAAATAATCCAAAAAATAGAAAATTAATAAGAAAACAAGGATGGAAAGAACATAAAATAAAATAGAGTTACATTAAATTTATTTTAAAAGAATGACAGATCTCTACCAAGAGGGTAGCAAAGTTGGGGTAGGACTTTGCCCAAAGCAAATTGTGATATTGATTTATTATATTCTTTTGGGGAACAGCCTTCTCTGAATTTTCCAGTCTGTGGATGATTCTCTCTTTAACACACTGCAGAATTATGTCAACCTGGGCAGGGCTACAGTTCTGCTAATGGCACCAAGTGTACAGGAACTGAGTTCTCAATATGTTGCAGAGACTGCACACCAAGCTTTAGCAACAGGAACAAAAATTTTCTTTTCTAACTTTCCTTTGTCAACCCTTTTCATTAATTCAGTGTCTTGCTTGCTTTCTTGGCTATTCTGGTAGCAGGTATGACATATTCTTGTCCTAGGATAAGTAAAGGCTAGAAAATTGGAAAAGAGTATTCATTGGAATTCACTGGAATTATTAACACTAGCAAGATAATTTTCTGATATAGATGTATGTGCATTTTGTAATTTCCCTACTATGTATTATGAGAATTAGGAAGGAACAGGATACTCCAATATCAGAAGAATATCACAAAGGTCTGGTTAAAGAGATTTTTGTTTTAAAAATGTAAACAGGGTGCTGGAGCAAAAGTACAGTGGGTAGGGTGCTTTCCTCACATAGACCTAGCTTTGACCCCCAGTTTCCGTAGAGTCCCCAAAACCATTAGGAGTGCTCTTTGAGTTCAAGCCAGGAGTGAACCTAGAGCACAGCCGCCAGAGATGGCCAAAATATTAACAAATAAAACATATACAGTTTCCAACTCCATAACAGGACTCATGATTATGATTCTATGATACTGCATTTAACCATAAATATGATATGAAGTCACAACTTTGAAAAGATTTTGATAGAAGTTATCCTTTTGTTATCTTTTCATATCTACTTACTTCTCTATTATGTTCCATAAAATCTAATTTTATGCAACTATGAAAACTTTTACTCTATTTCCTAATTAGATTTGAACTAGGGGGCAACTATCTATTGGCATGCAAGTAGGGGATAACAAAATGTGAAGTCTGGGAATTTTTATTTTTTCCAGATCTTGTTTCTGTTAGATTCTTGGGTGGTCTTATTTGAGTCTTTAAAAGATTATTTTAGTATCTACTCCTCTATGTAAGTAGCTATGAAAAGAAAAGTTAAGGCAATAAAAATGAAAAAGAAAAAAATCATATCCAAAATTTCTCATTACTCTACATTTAATATGCAATTTGACCAAAAAGATTAAGAGATAAAAAGGATTCTTTATTTATTTTTTCTCTTGTTGATGTACTATGTTAATTGACTTTTGAATGCACCATCTTTGCATCCCAGGGATGTATCCTACTTGGTAATGATGTATAATCTTTTTAATGAGTCTTTGGATTCTGTGTGCTAGTATTTTGTTAAAGATCTTAGCATCTGTATGATCATATCAATAGCTACATAGCATTTGACAAGATCCATCACCTGTTCATGATAAAAACTCCCCATAAAATGGGAATAGAAAGAATTTTCCTCAATATAGTCAAAGCCATCTACAATTGCTCAAGCAAGCATCATTCTTAATGGGGGAAAACTGAAAGCCTTTACCCTAAGATGGGGTACAAGACAAGGTTTCCCACTCTCACCACTTCCATTCAATAAAGAACTGGAAGCACTTACAATAGCATCATGGAAGAAAAGCACATTAAGGGCATCCAGATAGGCATAAAGAAGTCAAGCTATCACTATTTGCAGATGACATGATATTATACCTAGAAAACCCTAAACTCTCTACCAAAAAGCTCCTAGAAACAGTAGATACTTATAGTGGACTGGCAGGGTACAAAATCAATACTAAATATCAATGGCTTTCCTATGTGCAAATAACAGAAGAGAAGAAAGGGATATTAAGAAAACAATTCCATTCACAATTTTGCCACAGAAAATCAAATACCTAGGAATTAGTTTAACTAGGAATGTAAATAACCTGTACAAGGAAAACTACAAAACGCTGTTTCAAAAATAACAGGACATGAGGAAATGGAAACACATTTCTTGCTCATGGAGTAGGAGAATTATCATTGTTAAAATGGTAATACTCCCGAGAGCTTTATACAGATTCAATGAGGTCCCTATAAGGATGCCCAAGACAGTCTTCAAAGAAATTGACAAAACACACCTGAAATTTGTAAGGAATAATAAACCCCCAGGAATAGTAAAGCAATCCTTAGGAAAAAGAAGATGGGATGCATAACTTTTCCCAACTTCAAATTGCACTACAAAATGGTAGTAATTAAAACAGCATGGTATTGTGGTAAAAACACACCTGAAAACCTATGGAATAGAGTTGAGTACCCTGAAACCCATCCTCAAATACATGATCATTTAATCATTGATAAAGGAGCAAAAAGTATGAAACGGAACAAGGAAAGTCTCTTCAACAAGTGGTTCTGGGAAACTGGGCAGCAACATGTAAAAAATGAATTTGGACCTCTCTCTAATACCATGCACAAAGTCAGATCAAAATGGATTAAAGATCTTAATATCAGACCCTAATCCATAAAGTATATTGAAGAAGACATGGGGAAAATCCTCTATAGCATTGAAGCTAAAGGCATCTTCAAAGATGAAACACCACTAACAAATAATTGGAAGCAAAGATAAACATATGGGACTACATGAACGAAAAAGCTTCTGCAACTCAAAAGAAACAGTGAACAAGATAGAAAGACAATTCACAGTGTGGGGAAAATACTCACCCAATACCCATCTGATAAATGGTTAATATCCAGGATATATCATGCACTGGTAGAACTTTACAAGAAGTAGTACAAGAACTTTACAAGAAACAGCCAAACCCATCAAAAAATGGGGAGAAGAAATGAACAGAAACTTCGACAAAGAAAAAATTTGAATAGACAAAAGACATTTGAAAAAATGCTCATCACTACTAATCATCAGGGAGATGCATTCAAAACAAAAATGAGGTATTATCTCACACCACTGAGACTGGCACACATCCAAAAGAGCAAGAACAACCAGTGCTGGCCTGGATGCAGGGAGAAAGGGACTCTCACCCATTGTTGATGGGAATGTCAACTGGTACAGAATATTTGGAAAACAATTTGGACATTTCTCCAAAAAATTAGAAATTGAGTTCCATTTGACCCAGCCTTACCACTCCTGGGAATATGCCCTGGGAAGCCAAAAACACACAGCAGAGAAAAACTTTTATGTTCACAGATGTACTATTCACAATAGCCAGAATCTGGAAACAAAGTGGCTGAGAACAGACGACTGGAAAAAAAACTTAGGTACATCTCCACAATGCAGCACTACGCAGCTGCTAGGCAAAACGAAGTTATGAAATTTGTCTATAAATTGACAGACATGGAGAGAATCATGCTGAGTGAAATTTGCCACAGGAAAAAGGCAGATATAAAATGACTGCATTTATTTTCAGGATAAATATGTATATATATTTATATTCATATACATATATAGTATATATGTATATAGTATATATAGTATATAGTATATATAGTATATATGTACATATATAGTATACATATGTATGTATATACATATATATAGTATGATAACAATATCCAATTCAGAAAAAACATGGATTAGGAAATCTTGTAGTAGGTGGAATCACTACTGTCCTACACATTTGGTAAATAAAGGAACCATGGTCGTGATAGAAACTTATTTTTAGACATGGTGGATGTTGCCTGTTGAAGTTTCCTAGTCTGTATCAGAACTTATCTGTTGAAGCATAAATTTCATTATTTATTTATTTATTTATTTATTTATTTGTTTGTTTATTTGTTTGTTTTGTAGGTGAGAGCAAACCTGGGTGTGCTCAGGGATCACTCCTGACTGGGTTCATGGTAACATATGGGATGCTGAGATCTAACCTGGGTTGGTGACATGTAAGGCAATGCCTTTATGGTTGTACTATCTCTCCAGACCTTCCCCTCGAGGTGTTTCAGGTGTGGCTGCGGTGCCCAACTACATTAGCAGGTGACAGACAGGAAATAGGCTTGTCCAAACCCAGGACTCTGCCCCAGGGGACCTGGATGGTTGATGGTCTGACATAGAAAAGGACTGGGCCCCTGGGATTAACCCAGAGCCACAGCAGAGCCTGGCAAGCTACCCATGGTGCATTCATTATGCCAAAAACAGTAGAAATAATGGACTTCATTCCCAACAAATGGAGGCGTTACTGGTGCCTGTTTGAGCAAATCGATAAACAGTGGAAAGACAAGACAAGTTGGAATCAACCACGAGTGTGTGGCAATTAGAGGCTAGGTAAGACAGAGAAAGGAACAGTGTGCTAATATCACTGTCACTGTCTTCCGGTTCATCATCGATTTGCTCGAGCGGGCCCCAGTAACATCTCCATATGTCTTGTCTCATGCTAGTAGAGCCCAAGGCATCTGCTTGCTCCAGGAACATAAAGAGCCTCAATCCATTCCGGAATGAGGTCTATAATTTGATATATATGCCAAATACCAGTAACAATTATAGACCTCATTATAGTGTGCTGATAATCATTGAAAATTATAATACCAGCCTAGAACTGAGCATTGAATATAGGCAAAGGGATATACATGATAACCTCTAAATGTATGCATTGCAAGCAATAATGTGTAAGGGAATGGGGGGAACAGAGAGAGAGAGAAAAAGAGAGAGAAGAGGTAAAGAGCCTACCATAGAGGCAGACTGGGGGAGGGGGAAGAGAATTGGGGACATTGGTGGTGGGAACTGGGCACTGGTGAAGGGATGGGTGCTGGAACACTGTATGACTGAAACCCAAAAAATTAAACCCAAACATGATACACAAAAATCTTTGTCACTGTTTATCTGATGGTGCTATAATAAAATATTTAATTTAAAAAAGAGATTCAAACACTTCATTAGAAGAACAAAATATACAGTATACATTTATCCCAAGATTTGTTATTTTTGTTTAACCCTTGGTAATACATTGGGAGATGCAGATACACCAGGCAGAGAAGATACTAGCTCTCCCCGTTGAACCCTCTCCACTCCACTGACCACAGAACGACTTTCAGCCCTAGTCCACCATCCCCATAGGGCCTCAGAAGAACCCAGAGGAACCCCCACACCATGTTGGCAGTGATCTTCAACATCCACACTCCACAGCACGTCAGATCTCCACCCAAGAGATTAAGGCGATCTCCAGCCCAGTTTGTCAGAGACCCAGCCTACAGAGACCCACCCTTCAGAGGAGAGTATTTCAAGCCCAGGAATGCTTGAGCCACAGATGCAGATATACCAGGTAGAGCAGATACCAGCTCTCACTATTGTGTGCTAGTGTAGCCCAAGGGTATCTGCTTGCTCCAGGAACACAAAGAGCCTGAGATCATTTCTTCAGGTCTTGGAAATGAGGTCTAGAATTGTTACTGGTTTTTGGCATATCAAATACTACACTGATAGCTTGCCAGGCTCTGCCATGCGGGTGGTACACTCTCAGTAGTAGGTTCTCATCTCATGCATTTACTGATGAACCAACGGGGAGAGATCTGCTTTTCTCTTGGGTGGAGCTCTGACGAGCTATGGAGTTGAGATGTTGAAAATGGTGGCACTCAAGGTGTGGGGGTTTCTCTGGCTTCTTGCAAGGCTCTATTGGGATGGCAGGCAAGAGTTAGGACTCACCTTCCTCCAGGGCGCCTCATGATCAGCTGAGCACAGGAAGAGGTGGTAGCAGCTCTGGCCTGTAAAGAATCAACTAGCCAGTGTATAAATGTGAAATATCCTGGGAAGGACCTGGTCCTAACTTCCATTAATGTCTAAGACTCATACGGCTGCAGAGAGGCCACGCACCAGCGCAGCTGTGGCTCTGGAGTGCCTGACTTCCAGGGTTGCTGACTCTGGTGGCTGGTAGCTTCGCAGCCACATCCACCACATAAGGTGGAGGAATAGGAGGAGGAGCCCAAGTCCCTCTCCAAGTCCGGCCAGTGTGGCCCCCTGGCACTTGTGAGCAAACCCTTGGAGCTGTGATGAACTTGGCCAGGGGGCTGGATGGGCCATTTACCATCCTCTAGATCTCCATTGGCTTCTCCACGTGGGGCCAAACAGTGCAGCTGTGGGTCTGGAGTGTCTCTCTTCTGGGGTTGCTGGCTCTGGTGCTGGGAGTTCCTCTCCTACTTGGATTATTATATACTTAACATAATGAAAATTATAGAATGATATTTAGATTTTGAATGAATTTATATAATACTGTAAACTAATAGTATATCAATGAATTTTATTTAAAAATTGTATTTGCAGTGTCATTTATATTGTTAATGATAGGAAAATGCCAATAAAGGAAATACTATAATTACAAAAAAATTTAAATAGGAACGTCTGTACTTGACATCAAGGTAGTGTCATAGGACGGTTGTAGAATTTGACTTCAGAATTTTGTGATTTGAGTCTTCAATTATGTCATTTTTTATCCCAATTTTAGTTATATATTTCTTTGTTGTTTAGATTTGGGGGCATTTTTTTATAATAATAAAAAGAAAATCGCATAAAACTTACCATCTTAGTCATTTTAAGTGCATAATTCAAAACTATTAAATCATGTAGATTGTGCAGTCATAATCAGCATCCATCCTCAAAATTCCTTATATCTTGCAAAACTAAAATTTGTGAGGAATAACTACTCATTTTCTCATTCCTTGATTTTATTTTCCTCTTCATTATTTTGTGCTTTATGTACCTCATATAAGTGAAATCATAGAGTATCTTCTAGTAAGTGGTTTATTTCATTTAGACCACTCTTGGTAAGACTAATTCATTTGAAGCATATTGAAGAATTTTCTTATTAAATAAAGATGAGTGTATATGTATACACACATATATGTACTATATAGGCCACATTCTGCTTATTCAAGCATCAGTAAATGTTCATGTTTTTTTTCCTGGTTATTTATTATAATTTCAGACATATAATTATAATTGTAATCAGTGCTAATTTGAGCATGGGAGCATAGCAATATATTATTCATTTTTTAAAACGTTATACTTTAAACTAGAGTCAAGGTATTCAAGCTTCTTTATTTTCTATTTCTTAATTCATTAACTAATGATAATCATCCTAAAGTAAATATGTCCTCTTCTCCTGTGCAGGGAGTAATGCCACATCATTTTATTTGAACAGTCATGCACTTCATTAATATTTTCCTTGGCAAACTGCTCAGGGGAAAGTAAACAAGCCCTGGTTTTTAAATACTCTAGACAACTTATTGGAGCTTATTCTGAAATACAAAATTAAGACAGGCAGATCAAGCACACCTGAATCCAACATTCACCTTTATATGGACTTCATTATTTCCTCTGTAGAGCCTGGCAAGCTACCCTTGTCGTATTGATATGCCAAAAACAGTAAGAATAATAGACCTCATGACCTGAACGAGTGGTTTGAGGCTCTTTGTGTTCCTGGAGTGAACAGATGCCCTGGGAGTACACTAGCACACAACAGGATGAATGGAGACATTACTGGCAACTGCTCAAGCAAATCGATGATCAACAGGAAGACATTGATGCATTATTTCCAAGATATTTGTTTGACTATATATATGTGAGCAAAGATGCACTGCTCTCGTAAATTTACTATTTAGATAAATCTTGTAAATTTACTATTTAGATAAATATATATTTTGGTTTGGGTTTTGTTTCTTTTTTTTTTTTTTTTTTTTTTGCAGGAAGAGTCATACTTCTTGCTGCTCAGGGATTACTCCTGGCTCTGCACACAAGGAATACTCCTAACGGGACTCATGAACCATATGTGGTATCAGGGATAGAACCTAAATTCACAGCATACAAGGCAAAAGTACTAACTGCTGCACTCTCTCTCTCCAGCCCTAAAATGCATAATTTAAAATATAGGTACAACCTAAATTCAAATTCTCATTTAATTTTATTAAATATCTGCAGAATATTACGTAGTTTGATGTTCACTAATCCCTTTAACATGGAAAAGCATTACTGATGGACAACCATGAATTTTTAATGAAGAAGTCTATGGAGAATGTAAGGTTATATTAAATTGATTTGTGGATTTTCCTTCCACATTTCTCTGTTATTATAGAATCATGTTTACATACTTCACTTTATTTTAGATATCGAATGAAAAATGTCCAAGTAATAAAAATTAATCATTCTAAGTGGTTATAATTTTTAACATAAAAAATGTGACAAATAAAATTGACCCTGGTCCACCATCCCAATAGAGCCTTGGAAGAAGCCAGAGAAACCCCGCACCATGATGGCAGCCTTTTTCAACATCTGGACTCCACAGCTCATCACTCTACCCAAGAGAAAAGCCAATCTCAAGCCCAACTCGTCAGAGCCCAACCCTATAGAGAAGCCTATATCTGCCCAGGTATACTGGTCTTGCAACAAGTCATCGGGCTGCTATAGACATGGATTTGGGGTCCCTTTTCCCCCACCTCTATCCTGTTGGGGAGGCCTGGTGGACCCGCCCATGAGCTGCTCCCAGGCTGTTGGCCATAACCCAGAGACACAGATACATGGGGTAGAGCTGCTACTGGCTCTCCCCATTGTGCGTGGCCACAAAGCAGTCACACATTTCTTCAGTAAATGCAAGAACTGAGAGCCTACCTGCTACTGAGAGTATCCCACCTGCACAGCAGAGCCTGGCAAGCTACCTGTGTCGTATTTGATTTGCTAAAAAACAGTCACAATAATAGACCTCATTCCTATGTTCTGAATGAATGTTTTGAGGTTCTTCGTGTTCCTGGAATGAGCAGTTGCCCTTGGCCTACAGTAGCACGTGACAGGGACAAATTGAGATGTTGCTGGCACATCAAAGTTACTGGCACATCATTGATTTCATTAAATCAATGAACAATGGGAAGACAAGTGACAAGTGAAATAAAATTAAAATATGAAATAATACCACGTACCTGAAAAAATAGATTCTAAACATTGGGGGACAAGGGGCAATTGAATTTCTAAGCAAAAACTCATGAAGCAAAATTAAATTTGGTAGCATATAAAAATAACAATTTGAAGATTCTAATAACCTGATTTTCAGATCACAAAACCTCAATATCTCCAATGGTCATAGATTTTATTTTAGTACAGACTAAATTCAGTACCATTAAATATTTTGTAAAAGTTCTTTTAAGTCCCCAGATGTTATATTTATTAATTTATTCTAATATGAGAAATAACTGGTGATTGTTTTCTGCTTATACCCAAGAAGAAAGTTAGTTCCCAGCAATAGAATCTTGATTATATTAACTATGCACTATAAATATTATTTACCACAGATTAAAACTTGTGTTTGTATATTAAAATTTTTCCTTTTTTAAAATTTTGGTATATGCAACATGTAAAAAATAGTTTTGGACTAACTTGGCAAAATAATTTAGAATACAAAATGGTTCAAAATTCTCTAACCACAGTGCATAAGTAACAATGTCTTCTTCAATAGTCATTAATGATGGTTATAATCATATTTTCTTTAAATGTTCATATACTTATGCTTTTATACCTTTACAAAGGTGGTTTTCTGTTGGGTGACACGCCCTACTGAGCCTTAGCCTCCAGCTACACTTAGTTTATGTGAAGAGCTGGTCCCTGCCTTTGGAGAATCTCTGGAGCAGACACAATGGGAGTCGGGCATAATTGGACTGATTTCATAATTTTATACGGCATATTTTTATCATGAATCTCACTTGCCCCAGATCAATATTCTGTTCCCATGGGTCCCCACATGGGGCATACATGTAGATATCCCAAGAGTACTTGGCCACGTTGGATCAACCATAACGTAGTCAATTTTTCCTAGTTCAGAGACATGCCAGTGTACCTCCGGACAAAGTCTCTGACTCCTAAAGGTAATGCCAAAGTGTATCATTCTGATGGATTTTCAACCTTAGTGGGATCCAGAGTCTGGGATCTGCTAGCTATATATTCATGGTAAAAAGTATAATGCCATTTCCTACAAATTACATTATGAACTGCTTTCTGGTTCAGAGATACAGCCCCTCCTCTCTAGGGAGATTCTGCCTCTGGAAATAAACTCTGGCTTTTGTGAAGCTTGATCCAAAGGCCCACCTAAAAATCTACATTTCAGAAGGGTCATCTCTAGATAGCCCAGCCCATAATGGGCTGGGCTGGAAGATTTTGGCAGGCTTCTGTCTACAAAAGAAGCTAGGAAAAGAAGAAGGGGCCTTTTGTCA
Organism: Cryptotis parvus; assembly: GCA_021461705.1. NCBI lineage: Eukaryota > Metazoa > Chordata > Mammalia > Eulipotyphla > Soricidae > Cryptotis > Cryptotis parvus. The sequence continues at coordinate 94,970 of JAJIBD010004087.1, forward strand.
TTCTGGCTTCCCTTGGCTTTTGCTTCTCTCCATTCTCTGTTGGGCTTCAACATGTGGTGGCAGCCATCTTGGCTCACACATGGCCAGGGTCTAGCTGCGAAACCAGAGCCCGGGGTTTTTTCCTGTTCTTGGATTGTATATCAGAACCTGTGATGGTAAAGTCATTTAAAACTCTGCTGGATTCCTGAGTTTTTATCCATTATCCATTCCCTGCCGGCTTTGGAGGTAGAAGGGAACTCATTTCCCAGTATTTTGGGGAACCCCAGCAGTCCCCAACAGTTTTCAACACCAAAATTGATAGCATTTATTTGTTACCCCATCCCTTTATTTTGAAAGTCTTAAAAGCATTATGTATTTTAGTTGAAATATTGATATTTATTCAATTTCATAGAAGACTTGTGACTGAACATTTAATTTCAGAGAAATTTTATAAAAATATTTCCATAGTTTGGCCCAGCAGATCCCTGCGCTCTTCCCACCAGGTGCGTTCCCCTGCCGGCGGCTGCCCCTGACCCCGGGCTCCAGGAGAAACGGCTCCAGCTTTGAGGAGGGTCCCCACCCGCACCCATCGGCGCAGGAACTCCCTCTGACGCCATCCAGCCCCGACGCCCAGCAGATCCCTGCGCTCTTCCCACCAGGTGCGTTCCCCTGGCGGCGGCTGCCCCTGACCCCGGGCTCCAGGAGAAACGGCTCCAGCTTTGAGGAGGGTCCCCACCCGCACCCATCGGCGCAGGAACTCCCTCTGACGCCATCCAGCCCCGACGCCCAGCAGATCCCTGCGCTCTTCCCACCAGGTGCGTTCCCCGGCGGGCGGCTGCCCCTGACCCCGGGCTCCAGGAGAAACGGCTCCAGCTTTGAGGAGGGTCCCCACCCGCACCCATCGGCGCAGGAACTCCCTCTGACGCCATCCAGCCCCGACGCCCAGCAGATCCCTGCGCTCTTCCCACCAGGTGCGTTCCCCGGCGGCGGCTGCCCCTGACCCCGGGCTCCAGGAGAAACGGCTCCAGCTTTGAGGAGGGTCCCCACCCGCACCCATCGGCGCAGGAACTCCCTCTGACGCCATCCAGCCCCGACGCCCAGCAGATCCCTGCGCTCTTCCCACCAGGTGCGTTCCCCTGGCGGCGGCTGCCCCTGACCCCGGGCTCCAGGAGAAACGGCTCCAGCTTTGAGGAGGGTCCCCACCCGCACCCATCGGCGCAGGAACTCCCTCTGACGCCATCCAGCCCCGACGCCCAGCAGATCCCTGCGCTCTTCCCACCAGGTGCGTTCCCCCGGCGGCGGCTGCCCCTGACCCCGGGCTCCAGGAGAAACGGCTCCAGCTTTGAGGAGGGTCCCCACCCGCACCCATCGGCGCAGGAACTCCCTCTGACGCCATCCAGCCCCGACGCCCAGCAGATCCCTGCGCTCTTCCCACCAGGTGCGTTCCCCGGCGGCGGCTGCCCCTGACCCCGGGCTCCAGGAGAAACGGCTCCAGCTTTGAGGAGGGTCCCCACCCGCACCCATCGGCGCAGGAACTCCCTCTGACGCCATCCAGCCCCGACGCCCAGCAGATCCCTGCGCTCTTCCCACCAGGTGCGTTCCCCCGGCGGCGGCTGCCCCTGACCCCGGGCTCCAGGAGAAACGGCTCCAGCTTTGAGGAGGGTCCCCACCCGCACCCATCGGCGCAGGAACTCCCTCTGACGCCATCCAGCCCCGACGCCCAGCAGATCCCTGCGCTCTTCCCACCAGGTGCGTTCCCCGGCGGCGGCTGCCCCTGACCCCGGGCTCCAGGAGAAACGGCTCCAGCTTTGAGGAGGGTCCCCACCCGCACCCATCGGCGCAGGAACTCCCTCTGACGCCATCCAGCCCCGACGCCCAGCAGATCCCTGCGCTCTTCCCACCAGGTGCGTTCCCCGGCGGCGGCTGCCCCTGACCCCGGGCTCCAGGAGAAACGGCTCCAGCTTTGAGGAGGGTCCCCACCCGCACCCATCGGCGCAGGAACTCCCTCTGACGCCATCCAGCCCCGACGCCCAGCAGATCCCTGCGCTCTTCCCACCAGGTGCGTTCCCCGGCGGCGGCTGCCCCTGACCCCGGGCTCCAGGAGAAACGGCTCCAGCTTTGAGGAGGGTCCCCACCCGCACCCATCGGCGCAGGAACTCCCTCTGACGCCATCCAGCCCCGACGCCCAGCAGATCCCTGCGCTCTTCCCACCAGGTGCGTTCCCCGGCGGCGGCTGCCCCTGACCCCGGGCTCCAGGAGAAACGGCTCCAGCTTTGAGGAGGGTCCCCACCCGCACCCATCGGCGCAGGAACTCCCTCTGACGCCATCCAGCCCCGACGCCCAGCAGATCCCTGCGCTCTTCCCACCAGGGGGCGTTCCCCGGCGGCGGCTGCCCCTGACCCCGGGCTCCAGGAGAAACGGCTCCAGCTTTGAGGAGGGTCCCCACCCGCACCCATCGGCGCAGGAACTCCCTCTGACGCCATCCAGCCCCGACGCCCAGCAGATCCCTGCGCTCTTCCCACCAGGTGCGTTCCCCGGCGGCGGCTGCCCCTGACCCCGGGCTCCAGGAGAAACGGCTCCAGCTTTGAGGAGGGTCCCCACCCGCACCCATCGGCGCAGGAACTCCCTCTGACGCCATCCAGCCCCGACGCCCAGCAGATCCCTGCGCTCTTCCCACCAGGTGCGTTCCCCGCGGCGGCTGCCCCTGACCCCGGGCTCCAGGAGAAACGGCTCCAGCTTTGAGGAGGGTCCCCACCCGCACCCATCGGCGCAGGAACTCCCACTGCAAGACCTCCACCCTGACCCCCTGACACCTGAACCACCCACAGACACCTCAAAATTCAAAACCGCGGACGCTAGCGCGTCAACAATAATCTCTCTATCTGACATAACATTAAGCTTTGTCCCCTACACTCTTTGCTATACGTCCCTAGCTGCAAAGTAATTCAGAAACCTACTAACTTTACTGGCTAGTCACCCAGAACACTCATTTTCAACCTACGATAGTCATTATGGTAAAGCAGCGCAAAAGTCCTTCAAGCTCTACGATTGAAGTTATTAATACCGATGAGTCCAGCAATAACGATGAGCTATATAACCTCTCTGAAAAGGAATTTCGTAAGCAACTGTTAAAGATGTACAAGGAAATAAAAGAAACAATGGAATACAAACTCAGTAAAGTACAAGAGGAATTGAGAGCAGAATTGAGTAAATTTCAGACCAAAGTACAAGCAGAAATGACAGATATTAAAAATGAGGTAAGTGAACTGAAAAACACAGGAGAAGGCCTCCAAAGCAGAGTAACAGCTACTGAAGAAAGAATTAGTGATCTCGAAGACGAGGTTCAGAAATTCTGTAGACAACACCAGAAGATGGAAAAAAGACTCACAATCAACGAGCAGACTACCAGAGAAAATCGGGATGAAGCCAAAAGGAACAACATACGCATCATTGGGGTGCCAGAAGGTCAAGAAGAAAACCCTGATGAAGAAGATACTGTCAAAGCCATCATCGCTGAAAAGTTTCCCGAACTGAAGAAAGCATGCTCCCAGATACAGGAGGTCCGAAGGATACCAGCTAAAAGAAACCCCAATAAGAATACTCCAAGACACATCCTTATTAAAATGACAAAAACGATAGACAGAGATAGAATACTGAAAGCAGCAAGATCAAAGAAGGAAATCACATACAAAGGAGCATCCCTGAGATTTACAGCAGACTTCTCAGATGAAACACTCCAAGCCCGAAAACAATGGTGGGATATAGTGAAAAGACTCAATGAACTCCAGGCCTCACCAAGAATTCTTTACCCAGCTAGACTTACTTTCAGATGCGAAGGAAAGATACACAACTTCATGGATAAACAACAACTCAAGAAATTCATAGACTCAAAACCAACTCTAAAAGAAGGATTGAAGGGTCTATTGTAAAATAAGACAACCCAAAACCACAACAACGTTAAACAGAAAGATGGCACAAAATCCAATGACAATAATCTCGCTCAACGTCAACGGTCTAAATGCACCAATTAAGAGACACAGGGTGGCAAAATGGATTAAAAAACTGAATCCAACATTCTGCTGCCTACAAGAAACACATCTGAATAACCAGAGCAAACATAGACTCAAAGTCAAAGGCTGGAAGACCATTCTCCACGCAAACAACCCCTCCAAAAAGGCGGGTGTGGCCATACTCGTATCTGACAATATAGATTTCAGGCTGAAAAAGATCAAAAGGGACAATGAAGGCCATTTCTTAATAATTAAGGGGTATGTTTACCAGGAAGAAATCACACTGCTAAACATATATGCGCCAAACGAGGGGTCAGCAAAATACGTAAAACGACTATTAATAGACCTCAAAGAAGACATTAACAGTAGCACAATAATAGTCGGAGATTTCAACACTGCCTTATCGACTATGGATAGATCGACGAGGCTGAAACTCACCAGGGAAATACTGGACCTGAAGGAAGAAATAGAAGAAAGAGAGCTGGTTGATATATACAGGGCTTTTCATCCCAAAAAAGCTGAATACACTTTTTTTTCCAGTGCACATGGAACATACTCCAAGATAGACCATATACTGAGCCACAAAGCATACCTCAACAAAATAAAAAAGATTGAAATTGTGTCGACTATCTTTTCAGATCACGATGCACTGAAAATAGTAGTGAACCATACACAGAAGCAGGGAGCTAAACCAAACACCTGGAAACTAAACAGCTCACTGCTGAACAACAAATGGGTCATAGAAGAAATCAAACAGGAAATCAAAAGATTCTTAGAAACAAATGACAATGAAGATACCAACTATCAGAACTTGTGGGACACAGCAAAAGCTGTATTAAGAGGAAAGTTCATAGCTCTGCAAGCATTCATCAGAAAAGAAGAAAGGGCCCATATAAATAACCTGACCTCACAGCTGAAAATATTAGAAAAAGAGCAACAAGGGAAGCCCAACCCAGGCAGAAGGAAGGAAATAGTGAAACTTAGGGAGGAAATCAACGACCTGGAAACCAAAAAAACAATCCGAAAGATTAATGAAACCAAGAGCTGGTTTTTTGAAAAATTAAACAAGATCGACAAGCCACTGGCAAGACTTGTAAGGACAGGGAAAGAGAGAACCCAAATAAACAGAATCAGAAATGAAAATGGTGACATCACAACAGAAAAAACAGAAATACAAAAGATCATCAGAGGTTATTTTGAGAACCTGTATGCCACAAAACATGAGAACCTAGAAGAAATGGATAAATTCCTGAAGTCCTATAACCTCCCACGATTGAAACAAGAAGACCTCCAATACCTAAATAAGCCTATCACCATCGGGAAATTGAAACAGTAATTAAAAGTCTGCCCAAACACAAAAGCCCAGGTCCAGATGGGTTCACTGGCGAATTCTACCAAACCTTTAAGGAGGACCTACTGCCAGTCCTGTTCAAGCTCTTCCAGGAAATAGAAGAAACAGAAACACTCCCAAACAGCTTCTACGAGGCGCATATCACCCTGATACCCAAAGCAGGGAGAGACAATACAAAGAAGGAAAATTACAGACCAATCTCCTTGATGAACACAGATGCTAAGATCTTCAACAAAATACTAGCAAACAGAATCCAAAGACTCATCAAAAAGATCATACATCATGACCAAGTAGGATTCATCCCGGGAATGCAAGGATGGTTCAACATTCGCAAATCAATCAACATAATACATCACATCAATAAGAGAAAAAATAAAAACCATATGGTCCTATCGATAGATGCAGAAAAAGCATTTGACAAGATCCAGCACCCATTCATGATTAAAACCCTCCAGAAAATGGGAATTGAAGGAAGCTTCCTCAAGATAGTCAAAGTCATCTACCAAAAGCCCACAGCGAGTATCATTCTCAATGGGGAAAAATTGAAAGCCTTCCCCTTAAGATCAGGAACACGACAAGGTTGCCCTCTCTCACCTCTTTTATTCAATATAGTACTGGAGGTACTCGCCATAGCAATCAGAGAAGAAAAGGACATTAAGGGCACCCAGATAGGCAAGGAAGAAATCAAGCTATCATTATTTGCAGATGACATGATATTATATCTAGAGAACCCTAAACTCTCGACCCAAAAACTCTTAGAAACAATAGATAGGTATAGTAGAGTGGCAGGGTACAAAATCAATACCCAAAAGTCGGTGGCTTTCCTATACACAAATAACGAAAGAGAAGAAAGGGATATTAAGAAATTGATTCCATTCACAATTGTGCCACAGAAAATCAAATACCTAGGAATCAGCTTAACCAAGTGTGTAAAGGATCTATACAAAGAGAACTACAAGACACTGCTTCAAGAAATAAAAGAGGACACGAGGAAATGGAAACACACTCCCTGCTCATGGATGGGGAGAATTAACATTGTTAAGATGGTAATACTCCCTAGAGCGGTTGTACAGATTCAATGCGGTTCCTATAAGGATTCCCATGACATTCTTTAAAGAAATTGACCAAACACTTCTGAAATTCATATGGAATAATAAGCCCCCACGGATAGCTAAAGCAATCCTTGGGAAGAAGAAGATGGGAGGCATCACCTTTCCCAACCTCAAACTGTACTACAAAGCAGCAGTAATTAAAACAGCGTGGTACTGGAATAAAAACAGACCGGTGGACCTATGGAATAGAGTTGAGTATCCTGACACCCACCCTCAAAGACATGATCAGTTAATCTTTGATAAAGGTGCAAAGAGTCCAAACTGGAGTAAGGAAAGCCTCTTCAACAAGTGGTGCTGGGAAAACTGGACAGCTACATGTAAAAAAATGAATTTGGACCTGTGTCTAACACCTTGCACAAAAATCAGTTCAAAATGGATTAAAGATCTCAATGTCAGACCTGAATCCATAAAGTATGTTGAAGAAAATATAGGAAAAACCCTCCACGACATCGATGCTAAAGACATCTTCAAAGGTGAAGCACCATTAGCAAAGCAACTAGAAGAAAATATAAATATATGGGACTACATGAAACTGAAGAGCTTCTGCACCTCGAAAGAAACAGTGACCAAGATAGAAAGACAGTCGACGGAATGGGAAAGAATATTCACCCAATACCCATCTGATAAGGGGTTAATATCCAGGATATATCAGGCACTGGTACAGCTATATAAAAAAAAACAGCCAACCCCATTAGAAAATGGGGAGAGGAGATGAACAGAAACTTTGACAAGGAAGAAATCCGAATGGCCAAAAGGCATATGAAAAAATGCTCATCATCACTAATCATCAGAGAGATGCAAATCAAAACAACAATGAGATATCACCTCACACCACAGAGAATGGCCCATATCCAAAAGGGTAAAAGCAACAAGTGCTGGCGTGGATGTGGGGAAAAGGGGACTCTCATACACTGTTGGTGGGAATGTCGACTTGTACAACCTTTTTGGAAAACAATATGGACATTCCTCCAAAGACTAGAAATTGAGCTCCCCTTTGACCCAGCCATACCGCTCCTGGGAATATACCCTGGAAAGCCAAAAGCACAGCGGAAACACAATCCGCACTTTTATTTTCATAGCAGCACTGTTCACAATAGCCAAAACCTGGAAACAACCAGTATGCCCGAGAACTGATGACTGGATAAAGAAACTGTGGTACATCTACACGATGGAATACTATGCAGCTGTCAGAAAAAATGAAGTTATGAAATTTTGCTATAAATGGATGGATATGGAAAGAATCATGTTGAGTGAAATTAGTCAGAAGGAAAGGGAGAGACATAGAATGACTGCATTTATTTGCATGGCATAAATATACTAGGTGATCTTACCAAAAGTGGAAATTACCACAAGCGGGTGGGAGTCAGAGGTTGGTTTAGATAGAGAAAGGAACATGAGTGAATAAATGTCTAAAGTTCTGATGCTAACATAGAACTGAGCATTAAGGACAGACAAAAAATGCAAATGATGGCTTCTAAGTGTGCGTAGTGCAACCCACAATGTGTGGGAGAAGGAGGAGAGAGAGAGAGGAGAGGAGAGGAGATAAAGAACCTGCCATTTAGGCGGGATGTGGGGGGGGGGGGGAATTGGGGACATTGGTGGTGGGAAATGGGCACTGGTGGAGGGCGGGGTTCTGGAACACTGTGTGACCGAAACCCCCAAGTGTGAACAACGTTGTAATTGTATATCTCACGGTGGTATAATAAAATGTTTAAAAAAAAAAAAAAAAAAAAAAAAAAAAAAAAAAAAAAAAAAAAAAAAAAAAATATTTCCATAGTTTTCAATGAAGCGACCAACAAAATCTTAGTAAATAAAAACTTTACTTGTTCAAAATTCATAAACTAAGTCACAGTTCCATATAATCATACGAATATTTAAAACACATTCTAACAGTCGAATCAAATAAAAATAAAACATTATTTATATAAATTAAAAATCTTACTAAGTGCACACACATATATCTTACAATATTTTATATAAATATTTCTGCTATCACTTTGACACCAGCAAGGGGAAGATTCTGTACCAAGAATTCTCATCCTGATTCCCATTGTTCCCTAGATTCTCAGAGATGAGCCATAAAACACTTGTGAAATACCCAAAATCAGCATAAAATTTGTGTGCAATATTTTTCAACTTTCTGATGAATGAGAAAAACCTCTATGAAGGTTAGCAATAACTTTTTGACACCAAGTCATAACCAAGTGGTGAAATAATAGGTTCCATTCTGGCTTTTGGTAAACAAATTTAAAACCCACCTTCCACCTGACTGTTAATCTTCTTAAATTCTTACTATCAATCTCTAAGTCTCAGTTTCCTACAAAAAGTTGATTTACTGTGAAAAAAGTCGAAGTTTAAAATCCTGGCCATTGTATTCATATAATCTATTTTTGAAAAAATTTCAAAGTTGATTATTTTTGCTATTCTCCAAAGCATTAACATTGTATCTTACCACAAGTAAATATCTCTCTTATTTTAAGGACCATACGGATACTTAAATCAGATTAATCATGTAAAATTTTAAGAACTATGCCTAGAACTTTAAAACGCATGAAGACTCAAACTGATAGGATATCATGAAAACATGCCAATCATCTGTGCTTGCCAGGTAACTGTTGCTAGAAAGCAAATGGCTGAATTCACTAACGTACAAACTTTATCTCTAGAGTCATACAAATATTCAGGGATTTAGCAATGTTACAAAAATCACCATGCCAACTTTTAATCAGTTTTATAATTTGTGGCATATTACATACATATTATATGCAGCATGTAATAATATTCATATAACACCTACTTTGCTACTTATAATACAAAGATCTGATATTTGTTAATTACACAAGTAGAAGTTTCATGTATAAGCTATTGACACACATTATGATCAATCACATTCAGAATCACAATAATTATTATTCACTTATGATTAAGTTCAAGCTTTTGCATTGTTTAACATTTTATTCAAACAAGGAAATACAGACACTAACTGGTTATAAGTAAAATTCACTGAGAAAAAAATACTTGTATATCCAACATTAGGAGTTTGACTAAAACCCTTGCTGAGTCATCTCAACAAAGAAATTTATTCCATGCATCAAGATAAAATAAATTTAATATAACTATACAGAATGGTATCTAGCAACAATTTAAACCTTGAAGCAATGTTGATTTATACACATAATGAATTTTCTTTTGAAACATCTCAATGAGAACAATAAAGATATTTTAACGCAATTTAAAATCCTGTCCCCGGGCCCGAGCCATAGTCCAGTGGGTAGGGCATTTGCCTTGCACATGGCCGGCCTGTGCTGGCCAGGGTTCAATCCCGGCATCCCATATGGTCCCCGAGCACCGCCAGGAGTGATTCCTAAGTGCAGAGCCAGGAATAACTCCTGAGCATTGCCAGGTGTGACCCCCCAAAAAAAAAGCAAAAAAAAAATCCTGTCCCAAGAAAAACATCAGATATATTTTATTTTCCTTTTCTGAATCAATCATAGAATCCTCTCATAAATTAGTAAAATAATAGTAATCAGAATGAAAAAACAGTTTAATTCTGCTCTGTTCAACAGATATCAATGGGAGGTTCTTTCTCGATATTTAGTTGAAGGGTCAGAATCACAGAGCCATTTCCTGCTTCATGCTGTGACCGTTTAGTAAAACAGAATTGGCCACCATGTTCTTAGCATTGCATTTTAGTGATGTCATGCGAACTGCAGAGGTGCTGAGTAAGTAACTAGTGTGTCTCTCTTGAAATGACTTCCTGCCACAACAGAGTTGGCTGTTGAAATGCCGCCTGAAGCTTTCACTGAGTAGATAAAGAGCAAAGGGATTGACACAAGAATTGCAAAAGCTCAGAACTCTCGCAACCAAGGTGACAATCATATGGCCTAGGGATGGATCAATCTCGTTATAGTTGAAAGACCTATACAGGTAGAGGATGTGATTTGGAAACCAACAGAAGACAAAGCAGCCCACAAAGACCAGCACAATTTTAGCCAAACGTTTCCGTGTTTCCATCTGCAAAGAGAAGAGCAAAGCTCCTTTGATTAAAATGGAAAGTCACATACAAAACTTATAATAGCATTAAATGCATCCCAAGCCAAAAGAGACTAGTTTTCTTAGGAAAGTCATGACAAGAGAATCGATGAAGCTTGTTTTGTCTCTATACTATTTTAATTCAATGCATTTGGCAGTTTATTGAGGACTAAATGATAAATTATTTTAAGTGGCTTCTTCATTGTTAAAGATGTGATCTTGAAAATGTCTGTTAACTATTTTTCCTTTTCCTTAAAGTCTTATGTTTGTTATAAATATAAGTCACTTCTGCTTGTATTCAAATCCTCTGAATTGATGAACCATAGAATACATTCATGCTTAGATTTTCTTTAAATTATGGTATCATAAACATGAAAAATGGAGCTATTAAAGTAGGAAATGATTTTATTAGCATTAATCTACAAAAGAATCTAAATTCTTGACTGAATTGTATCAATGGTACATATAAAATATCAATTCTTCAAAGATTATTATACTGTCACCTTTAAAATAAAATACAATTTATTTCTGCAGCAGCTTTTTCCTCAATCCGGCCCAGGTATGCTGGTCCAGAGACTCTCAAACATGGGGCAGAGCTGTTCCTTGCTCTCCCTGTGCACAGCCGTTCATGAGGCAGTCGGGAGGCATGGCGGGTTCTTGCCCTGGCCCACCACCTCGGCAGAGCCTCACAACAAGCCAGAACGCCCCCTCACTCCACGGGTGCCGCCATTTTCCACATTCAGACTTCCCTCTCATCAGAACTCCACCCAGCAGACCAGCCCATCACAGCCCGGCTCACGTGGCAGCTTGCAGCTGCACGGCTCAACAATAAATGCTTTATTTGGAGGTGCTTAATAGAGTTTGCCTCCCGCTCGGCAAGCCTGGCAAGCTTCTTGTGTTGTATTTGATATGCCAAATTCCAGTAACAATTATATTGGGTCATTCCCATGACCTAATATAATTGTTTGAGGCTCTTTATGTTCCTGTAGCAAGCCGATGCCCCTGGCTCTACTGGCATGAGACAGGACATATGGAGATATTACTGGTGCCCGCTCTAGCAAATAGATGATCAACGGGAAGATCGTGATCGTGATATATTTTGTATACTGTCTATTGTTTTATATGAAAATCTTCAAGAACATAGAAAGAAAACAAAATTCAAAACTGGCCATTAATTGTTTTGCATATAAATGTCATTTTCTAATGCCGAGAGTTCAAGATGAGTTCATGTTTGCTGACTTTGTCTAAATGTACACTTGTGAAAACAACATATCAAAAGATATTGATATTACTTGATAATTTCTGAGCCAGAAGCATTCATAAAATAGAATAGTGGAGTGAAAACTGCAAAGATTGAGGAAAAAAACCCATCTGGCTTTGAGGAACAGAAATGAAAAATGACAAGGGGAAGAATTAAGTGGTAAACTGGACTGAGAACAAGTCAGGTGAGAAAGGCCAATGCGCCTTCACATGCAGCCTAGTGGCATGAATTATGCAACCCAGTAACATTAGTTGATGTGACAGGAAGTTTGATTTTCAATTAATGTTCTCGCAAGTATGTAGAACATGGGTGAAGAATTTTCTGAAAATCTATAATTGGATATTCCACTGTTCAGACTTGCAATATCGAGATTACTTTTGACAAGATATCAAGCCATTACCAGAGTTTATAAATCCTCCCCACACCCAGGGGTAATTTAAAAAATATAAGACAGAGCTAAAACTACCATTTTAAAAGGGGAAATGGGAATGCTAAGAGGAACACAGATATAGAAACAAAGAAAACTCAGTAACTCAAACTGGGACAGAAATTGAATCATAAGACTCAGAACTGCAAAAAGAAGAAATCATGGTGAACTTCTGACCTGGATGTTGTTCCAGTGATGCCAGCTAGATTGATAATGAAGTACTAATTTATCTAACAATTATCTGATGCATGGTTGACTTTGAAAACATTTAAGGTAGATGTGTATTTCTGATGCTGACCGTTATTAATAGACATAATTTTACATAAAAAGACTTTTCCAAAATTCTGCTGTTTGAGCAGCACCCAATACCCCAATCTATACCTCATGCTAAAAGGTTTTAATAATCTGTGACTCCATTTTAGTTGCTTTCACGTAGAAAAAAAAATTGTGACCTCACTAGATCTAAAGAACGATTTGGAAGAAGTTCCCCCACAGATGTACATCCTTTACAATCTTGTCTGGCACTGACATTACCAAAAGTTAGAGTGTAAAACAGTTGTTATTACATCTGACCAGGTTAGCCCCAGATATACCCGCCTACAAAGCTTACCTGTTTCTTGGTATTCTCGTTATATTCTCCAGGAAGATTATGTGCACTTTTAATTAAGGTCTTTGCAATATGATAATAATAAATACTAATGATAGTAAGTGGTATGAGGAAATAGACCAAGAAGATGAGCACTGAATGAATCTTTGGGTGCAATTCATCTGTCTGTGGGTAGGGTATACATGCCGTAAAGCTGCCGTTTTCCAAACTGCCAATGCGGGCCACTTCTGAAAACACAGCTTCAGGGACTGCCAACAGCACAGAGACTACCCAGATTCCCACTGCCTTCACACAGGTCCACAGCACTGCCCCGGATGTCTGGATATCCATCGGGTTTACAATGGCTCTGTATCTGGAAAACGATAAGTTTTGAATTACTCTCTTCAATAAGAAAAGAAGGAGGAGGGGGCGGGGAAGAAGAAAGAGAAAAGGGATAAAAGGCTAAAGTAAGGAAGAGGAAGAAATAAAGAAGAAAAAGAGAGAATAAGAGAGAAAAGGGACAAAATTTTCCTTGCCAACAATCCATTATTCCCTGGAGAGGAAAATATTGTAAATTGTCATTTTCTCAATTTCAATGATATGCTTACCTTTTTTCACAAGTTGTTACCCCCTCTTCCCAATTATCTGCACTTATCCATAAGTGAATTTTTATTTAAGTACTTTATTTTTACTACAGTAATTGGTATAACATTGCATTTGACCTTGATCATCTCCTATAGCTCCCAAGCCTGAGATTTCCCACCTTTTTTCTAAGGACATTAGTAAAGTCAAGAGACTAACAATAGACTTGAATTATTCTCCATAATTCAATCACAAAACCTAACCAAAATGAAGTAGCATTCTCTCTTTATAGTTTAAATATATTCTATGTCAAGATCTCATTTGATCCTCCCTCCTCCAACCTGACTCAAGATGAAGGAGCTACTTTCCAGGAAATAAGTTTGACAACCCAAGCCTTTTACAATGAATTCAGCCATGTGTTCTGTAGCACAATGATAGTGCAACAAAAAAAAATTAATTATATGCAAGTTTAAAAAATAAATATTATCATCTATGTATATACATATATGTGCATATATACATACATATATACATATGTATATGCTACTGGTGTCCATTTGAGCAAATCAATGATTAATGGGAAGACAAGTGAAGTGATACCTATAAATACATGTGTATATATGTATGTATAGATACATGTATGTATCTATACATACATATATATATATATACACATATGTGTGTATGTATATGTGTACATATATATACATGCATATATAGGTATATATCACTGTATCACTGTCTTCCCATTCATCATCGATTTGCTCTAGCAGGTACCAGTAACATCTCTATATGTCCTGTCTCATACTAGTAGAGCCCAAGGGCATCTGCTTGCCCCAGGAACAAAGAGCCTCAAACAATTATATTAGGTCATGGGAATGGGTCTATAATTGTTACTTGTATTTGGCATATCAAATATAACACAGGTAGCTTGCCAGGCTTGCCGCTTTGGTGGCATACTCTTGTAGTCACCTCTAAATAAAGCATTTATTGATGAACCGCGAGGCCAAGCTGGGCTGTGATAGGCTAGTCTGCTGGGTGGAGTTCTGATGAGAGGGAAGTCCGGATGTGGAAAATGGTGGCCCTCATGGAGTGGGGGTTCGTCTGACTTGTTGTGAGGCTCTGCTGGGGTGGCGGACCAGGGCTAGAACCCGCCATGCCTCACGGATGTATATATAGGTGTGTGTTTGTGTGTGTGTGTGTGTATATATATATATATGTATATATATATATATACATACATATATATGGGTGTATATATATATGGGTGTATATATGCCTATATATGTGTCTTTATAACTTCTCCCATATTAGTTTATTAGATACTGTCACATCTGAGTTATCCACTCTCTGACATCCTTTGGAGATTTGCTTGCAGTTCTTTTCTACTTCTGTAAGGTGAGATCAAAAAACATCTCCCTCAAAATTTGAAAATTGAAAAAGTGTCTAGAAAACTATAATAGTGCCCAACAATGATCAGAATCTAACTAGGCAGAGATGACCTGTATTTCTCCTAATTTACATTGAAATTAGTTTGATGTTCTAAAATTGTAAATAGTTCATGGTACATTACATGTAGTTTTCCTGAGTAAGTGTCCTGAGAATCGCCCACCAGGAGATGAACAATTCACAGTCGTTGCAATATTCTAAGTCTTCTAGGGATTCTTCTCTTTCTCTTTCTTGGCTTCACAACATTCTTCCTAAGCTCTCAAAGAAAATTTATATTTGACCTAGTTCTTCCCATGTGAAGCAGAGGTTGTAGAATTAATGTAGAGAGACAGCAAAGTAAATAAGCACTATTCATTCATTGTTTCCTGAGTTTACACAAAGAAGAACCCACTGGGCCTGTCCTCTCTTCTCCACTTCTGTTACATTGCATATTTTTAGAAAGCAGAAAGAAAAATTAGAATTGGTAACTAGAATGACCATTGTACCGATGTGGATCCAGTTCTCCAAAGAGTTGAAAATTCAATGTTACATAAATTATTGCCCAAAATTTACACACTGATTCAAAGGTAAAAGCATTCATTGAATATGAAAATTTTTTAAATATAGTATATAACCATATATAGAACTAAATATTAGATCAACTACTTCTCAAAAAGTATCACCTATACCACTTATCCAAGCATCAATGCTTACAGAATTATAATAAACTATTAAGTCATGGGTAACTAATTTTAAGTAAGAGCTTGTAGAGAGTGAGAAAAACAAAATACAATTGCAATTATTTCAGGGCTCTAAAAATCAGTCAACTCTTGTCAGCATGCAGAAATCAGAAATATCAGGGTAAATGGCTATTTTGGGTTTGGAAACAAATAGAAACTGCCCTGCTGTTGACAGCTTGATAATGAGGAAAGTGCTGAAATTCCACTGACTTCAGGGCTCAGCCAGAGCAGATGGCCCCCAATTTAAATACATCCCCACAGAAAGGTCTATGGAGTTCAACACAGGGAGCCTTTGTTTTCACTGTGAAGTGGGCAATATAGTAACAAGCATGAAAGACAGACGTAATGAGAGAGATTTGGCCTAAGCTCTGGATGTCACTGAATTGAGGGTCCAATGGTCTCACTAACTGTGACTATCTCCTCTCTATGCCTCTCTGCTCAACACCAGAGAGAGGCTATAGAATCCTACTAAAAGTTCCTTTGATCCATCACCATTTGAAGACACCACCATTTTCTTTATTCAGTTAAGGTAAGTACTACCATACTGACATGTACTATATGCTGTTTATAAATTTCTCCAGCTAGAATATTGGATCATAACTGATTTAGGACTAACACCCAGAATCCATACACCCCAGCCTGGTACATTCCCTTAGTTACAGTGTGTTCCAAAGATTATAGATTACAGTGGAGGAATAAATACTTTAAAAACTATTTAACAATATATAGTTACTGTGATATTCTGAAGTTTTGAGGATTTTATAGCACCTGTCTAATTTTCTGAGTAATATTTCTTTCGAGGGGAAGGTCAAAGAAAATAAACTAAATTTTAGATTAATGAGTAAAAGAGATTTGATTTATTGGAGTCAAGTATAACAACCTTTATTTAACAAGAAAGATTCAAATTGCAAAACTAATTAAGTGCAGATTGCAATTCATTCAGTGTCTTTGGTTACGTGAAAATAACAACCAAGTACTTAAAATGCAAAGCAAACTTTCTTTTATGTGTTGGCAAGCTATAAAAATCTCTCAGACAAACATATGATTCACATTTTATAAAAGTATGGGTCATAACATATTCTTCAAATTTTGTTTTCATGTTCCTGTTTACCTCTCTTTGCTATTCCTGTTGTGTGTTGGTTTATTTTTAAACTGACTTATTCTAGAACATAGAAATAAATCAGCTCTGAGTTATCTGTAGGGCTACTGCAGTTTCTTCCCTTGGGTATGGATGTCACTTACCAGAAGTCTTGAGAAACATGTTCTGAACACATTCTCTCTCCCACGGAGAGAAAAATGCTTCTCATGATGCCATTCAGGGCTATTGACTAAAGAAGCAAGAATCTACAGTTGGCATCAGTCAATTAAGAAGTACCTCAGCTCCACTCAAAAGACGATGAGAAATGAGCAAGAATCATAATGGCACTCCCTCTTCCCACTGGCAGAGAGGATTGAAAAACCTTTTGAAGTTTAGGGAGTACTAGAGCTAGGGCCTACATTCTGTTTCAATACTTTAGCAAATATTTAACCAAAAGATAATACCTGTTGGCACTAGTTTTTCTAAATAATGTTGACAAGGCAAGATTCTGTTTATGAGGGGCTGGAGAGATAGTACAGTGTCAAGGGGGTTGCTTTGTCTGCAACCAATCATAGTTCAAGTCCCAGCACCACATATGGTCCCCTACCCCAGCAGAAAAGACCTTTGAGCAAAGGGCCAGAAGTAATCCCTGAGTGAAAACAGGTACGAGTGACCTCAAAACAAAAATAAATAAAACCAAAAATAAAAAACCCTGAATCCAAAGTTTGTATAAAATCTCAGTATGGAATTAAATCTGAGAATCCTAATGAATGTAAAGTTTAAAATTATGAAACACTTTTTTAAAGAATTACAAAAAATAAAATCAAGAATCATTTGCACTTTAATCATATTTAATTAGATACGAAACTACTGTTTTTATGTTTCATCTAATATTGACCACTTAGCATCAGAAAAAAATTACCTAATAACATTATAATAATTTTAATTGCAGTCTTTTTATAGAACTTTAAATATTAATTTGTAACTCAATTACAGCTATCACTTATAGAAGGAAAGTCTGGAGTGATATTTAGCTCTGTATTTATAACTAAAACTAATCTGCCCCTCGAGGTGTTGCAGGTGTAGTTGTGGTGCCCAGCTTCATCTGCAGGTGGCAGACAGGAGACAGCTTGTCTACACCCAGGGCTCTGCCCCATGGGCCCTGGATGATTGATGGTCTGACATAGAAAAAGACTTGGAAAAAAAAGAAAAAGACTGGGTCCCCTGGGATGAACCCAGAGCCACAGCAGAGCCTGGCAAGCTATCACTATCACTATCACTATCTCCCGTTGATCATCTATTTGCTAGAGCGGGCACCAGTAATATCTCCATATATCCTGTCTCATGCTAGTAGAATCCAAAGGCATCCGCTTGCTCCAGGAACATAAAGAGCCTCAAGCCATTATATTAGGTCATGGGAATGACCTAATATAAATGTTACTGGTATTTGGCATATCAAATACGACACGAGCAGCTTGCCAGGTTGCCGTGGGGTGGCATACTCTTGTAGTCACCTCTAAATAAAGCAATTATTGATGAACCGCACAGCCACTAGTGGCCGAGCGAGTAGGGCTGTGATAGTCTTGTCTGCTGGGTGGAGTTGTGACAAGAAAGAAGTCTGGATGTGGAAACGGCAGCCCCCTGGCAAGCTACCCATGGTATATCCAATATGCCAAAAAAGTAACAATAATGGACCTATTCCAACGAATGGAGGCGTTTCTGGCGCACCCTTGAGCAAGTCTATGAACAACGGGAAGACAAGCAACAAGACAAGTGACATTTATAACTAACAAACTATATATATATATATATATATATATATATATATATATGTATGTATAATTGATTAATACTAGGTATTTGTAGGAATAATTTCCTATGAGCAAATAAAGGAGAGTTCCATTCCTAAAAAGCAATTATCTTTGAATTATGAACTTCTAATGGTGAAAATTTTGAATTTTAAGCTTACAAATATTGCTGCTCTAACAGATAGTAAGGGGTGGCTATAATGTAAGCCATAAGTAGCGGCTCACCACCTACCCACTATCACCACATGTATTGCAAGATTTGGACTAAGGATGTGTGTACATGCACATGTAAAACTATTATAAGTGTGATACAACAGAGAATATTAATATGCTCTTTATCACCTGTTTAATGTGAGCCAGCCAAAAAAGAAGTATATTTGCAAAGAGTGTTACAAAAGAAATCTATGGAGATTCAAGTGAAGATCATTTCAAACCAGGCTGTCTCCTCTGTTCTGGCTTTCCTATGCTTCTGAAGTGCATTTACTGTGAACACAAATAATCGCTGTTCCTAAGGATGTATCAGCTAAAATGCCAGTCTGAAAATAATTTTGAAGGTCCAGAACTATAGCACAGTAGGTAACTGTTTGCAAACACTCTACTCAGGTTCAATTCTCTGCATCTCCTATGGCCCCTGACGGGAATGATCCTTGGGCACAGAGCCTAGTGTAAGCCCCCGAGCACCACAGGGGGTATTCCATACATATAGAAGAAGAGAATTTTGAAAGTCAGGAATTGAATATCCCAAGTGTGAAGTGTCAATGATACCCTTCTTTTTTTATTTTTTCTTTTCACTTTTTGGATCACACCCAACAATGCTCAGGGGTTACTCCTGGCTCTTCACTCAGAAATTGCTCCTGGCGGTGCTCAGGGGCCCATATGGGATGCCAGGGATCAAACCCGGGTTGACCGCTTGCAAGGCAAACACTCTACCCACTGTGCTATCACTCGGGCCACAATCATCCCCTTCTTTGGTTATCCTAAACATGGTGATTGAGGTCTCATGATAAAATCAAAAACACTCTGTTGCTCATTTTCATTCCCATTATCGCATACTATTACATGGGTGTCGTAAAATGATACATAGACTTTAAGTCACCATTTCATGTGTCTTCAAACATCTAATTATCTTCCTATTTCATTTTCCACATTAGTCTCTTCTTTCAAACTCTTCATTTTTCATTTTCTTAAACAAAGACTTGTAGGCTCTCATATATATATATATATATATATATATATATATATATATATATATTTGATTTAATAAATGACTGAATTTAATATTGAAATATCTAATACAGTAGTAACAGAATAAAGGGGGTTGTTTGCCAGTTGCAACAGTGCTAAATTTTGAAATAAATGTTTTCACTTATGGTCTTCTATTTTCTCTCATGAACTGATTTATGTGACCAATCATTATTTAATTGTGCTCTGTTTTGAATGAAGAGCTCTCTTGGAGGTGCTCAGAGATCAGCGGCCACCAACGACCACAACTAGGAATCAAACCCAGGCTCTCTCACTTGAGCAAAGCATATACTTTACTACCTGAGCCACAGTTCTGGCCCCTATTTCTCTTTTTTTTCTTATATTTTTAAACATTTGAGAGCACTGATTTTTTTTTGTGGTTTCCTTTTCTGTATTTTGTTTTGATTTTTGGGTCACATCCAGTGATGCTTAGGAGTTACTCCTGGCTCTGTGCTCAGGGATCACTCCTGGTAGTTCTTGGGGACCACATGGGATGATGGAACTGATCCCAGTAGGCAGCATGCAAGACAAGAGCCAACCCACTGCACTACGCCCCCAGCCTTTCGGTGCATTGCTTTTGCTTCTTCAGTCTGCTACAAAATTAGGGGGAAAACAGGCATCTGGGAAAGCAGTGATGTGATTTAATGATGAATAGTGCAGACGTTGAGTTTTTGTATTTTTTTTTGTGAGTTTCAGCTTTAGCTTTTATTTATTCTAAGCAGGTAATGATGTAAATAGTGTCTATTTCATTTGTTGTAAGAACACTCTCAAACAAAAACTAGGTAGCACAGTGTGAAATACAAATTATCTGGCATTTGTTTCCAGATCTGTAGAACGCAAAAACATTTGTTGACACAAGGTATGAAGAGATCAGGTAGTTAAAAGCATTTAATTACCATGCTCTAGATGAAATAGAAGCGCAACTGTATAAAACAAAATATTCACAAACCATTTTAAACAAATATTGGTTTAATTTTACCACCAGTGATTCCTGTTCCTTGATTTGTATTCCTAAAAGAATACTTGGCTAACTCAGGGTATCAATAGCCCCTTTACCCTTCAAAACATACAGTTAAAAGTAGCCTCAGGAGGCATCAGCTACCTTTCTTGATCTTTATCCCATGCTCTTCTCACAAAGTTCAGGACACATTTTATTCTCTTTCATGCCCTCTCAAATCAGTAAATTCAGATGGAATAGTATTTTTTTCTGACCTTGGTTGGAGTTAGAATAACCCCAATAAAAAAGTATCTTTTTCTGACTTTGATTGGGGTTAGAATAACCCCAATAAAAAATAGCATTTTTTCTGACCTTGGTCCGGTACTTGGAGTGTCTCCATAATAGGAGAGTGAGAAAATTGATGTGAAATAAACCCAAGCCCTGGATCTTGCGACTAATGCTGCATTTTTTAAATGAATGAATAATGATAGTAATTTCAACTATTGTACTTGATAGCCATTCATTAAGTTTTATTCTAATCATTAAGTAGGTGTCTCTAACTTTCCAAATTAAAAAGGATGCCAGAAAAAAAAAAGAAAAGAAAAGCAACTGAAGTACAAAGGCATTTTAATTAAGGCATTGAAAGGGGGGAAATCAAGATGATAGACATTTTAAAAGATAATAAGAATGGCATCATATAAACAAAATAGGGAGTTTACCAAAAGACACTCAATAGTATAAGCATATTACTTTAGAGAAAATATTTTGCAAACTAAATAGTCAATAGTTCTAGTACTCAACAGTAAAAGCAGAGCTCTCAACTGCCCACCATATATCTTCATTCAAGTGTGGATAAATGTGAACCTTTTAATGCCAAAGTGGTTAAAGGTATTATTAGCAACAGCAGAAACTTTAGATAGATTCATTTCTCATTCATAACATAATATTTAAGTTTCTATGTTTACCCTAACTTAAGGTGGAAAATATTCCACCTTAAGATCCCAAGTTAAATTGTTTATCTAAATAGCTTAAATTGACATCTCACCCCAAAGTAATTAGAATATAGCTTCACAGAATGAGGTCCCATTTCCTCTTCCTCCCCCACAAACATCCCTTTCCAGATGTTTCCCCTTACATTCAAATGCCATCAGAATGATGTTGGGGGTTGTGGTACTAAAACCTAGCTTAAAGTGACCTCCCAGAGTTCTAGCATGGGGGGCATCTATTCCCTGAGATTTTAGATTATCATCTGGAAGACGGCACAGTTAGTTGATGCAACAGGTAGAATAACGGACATTTCCCTCAAGACATGTAAAAGGCAGACTTAATATCAGAGATGCATTTGACAACTTTATTTTAATGTCCTAAACTTTGGAACCTACACTTGTGTGTTAAGTGGGTGGTCAGGGAAAGGAAAGAGACCCAGGACTTGAGGTATTAAGAGAAAAGGATGTATGAAGTTATTTGGCTGAAGGACATTGACTTCTAGCTCCCAGCAGGACCGCTCCAGGCCGGGCAAGGGGAGGGCAGGGTGTGTCAGGGCCCCTCCCTCCGGGAACTAATCCAAAGCCAAGCTCAAGGCAAGCCCCTATATCTCCCTTCCTGTTGTTTTCTAAAGTCAAATCACCAAATTTAGTTAATAAGTGTAAATGATCTTTCCTGTTTCCTGGGGGAATCAAAGTCACACTTTCCTCTAACAGTAAAGCAGATGTTTGCCTGTCACCCTACTGAACTATTGAACAAGAAAAGTGCACACAGTGCTCCACAGCTCTCCTGAAACGGATAACGAAGATTCCCATAACGTGTGTGTAGAGGAATCGACTTAGAAGCGTTGTTTCAAGACGACTTTTAAACTCATAGAGTTGTATTGACGCTTAAAATCATCAGTTTCTCCCGTTATTATTATCATCAACATCATTATTATTTTGCCATCTCCTCTTATTCCTTTGACTCTAACCTCCAGGTACCCGCTTTCTCCGCATGGCTCTCCCCAAATCCTCCCTCTTCCCTCCCTTCCCCGGCCACTCCCCAGGGACTCCCAGGCCGCCCCGGGCACCTCCCCGTCCCCGCGACCACCGCACCTGGGCCCTTACCTGTCGGCACTGAGCGCGGTGAGCGTGAACACCGAAACCCCCCACGGAAGTGAGCTGGATGACCGGGATGAGCTTGCAGCCCACCTTCCCGAACATCCACTCGTCGAAGAAGTAGCGCGAGGCGTCCACCGGGACGCAGGTGAGCAGCAGCAGCACGTCGCCGGCGGCCAGGTTGGAGATGAAGATGTTGGGGACGCTCCGCATGGCGCTGTTGGTGATGAAGATCTTCACCAGCAGGACGTTGCCCAGCAAGCCCACCGCGATGATGAGCAGGTAGAGAGACGGGATCACGCAGCGGATCACCAACTCGGCGGGGGTCCCGTCGGAGGGCAAGAAATCCTTGGCGTCAGCCCCCGGCTCCGAAGCGCTGAGATTCGCGCCCAGAGACGCGGAGAGATTGGAAAAAGACTTGGGGGGCATGTTCTCTTCTCCGGGGAGCCTGCTGGAGTTGGCTGGCCCCTGGACCGAGGAGTCCGGTGCACGCAGTTGATGGACGCTTTGATGGACCCCACCCACCCGCGCACCCACAAGTTTAGTGGCCGCGGGGAGCGCGCTGCACCGCCAGGTCCGGATGAACGCGTCTGTTGGATAGGAGAGCGCACTAAAAACGCCCACAAAACAAAAACAAAAGAGCAGATGCCTCTTTGTTCCCGTCTTTAACGGTTTGGTCTTGCAAAGGACTAGCATTGCATAGAGCTTTTGCAGCTAAAGGGCTCTCCCGCTGGGATTCACCGAAGAACCTGTTCGACTGTTCACTGTTCCCAGGATGGAAAACAAGTCCTGTCGCTCCACAGACCTGCCAAAAACTGGGAGCGGGCTCAGGGCAGCTGCTCTGGGCTCTTCCCCGGCTCTGCTCTTGTTTCCGCAGATACTGCTGTCTCCTATGCAACTAAATGAACGGGGATCCGAGTCTCCGAGTCTCTCTCTCTCTCTCTCTCTCTCTCTCTCTCTCTCTCTCTCTCTCTCTCTCTCTCTCTCTCTCTCTCTCTCTCTCTCCTCTCTCTCTCTCTCCTCTCTCTCTCTCTCATTCTCTCTTTTTCTCTGTCTCTCTCTCCCTTTCTCTCTCTTCCTTTTCCCCAATCCCACCCTCTCCTCTAAAAGCATCTATGTTATTATGTTATACCCTACTCCAAGAGAGGGAACTCCAGAGAAGCCCCTCAGGAATGTCTGAGGATGTAGGGGCTCGCTCGGCTGGTAAGTCATCCTGTGGCAATGCATTTAGAAATGCGAATTGGCAACAAATGAGGTAGATGAAAGGAATTTCTGTCCAGAACTTCTCCTTCTGTGTCACTTGCCTTAGCCCCAAATATCTTAACTGTCCGTATGTAGTGGCCATATACTACTTAAGATTTATTTTGTTGAGTGTAGCATGTGCCAAATACACAACCCATACTGGTACACCTCAACCTAACTGCCCTTCTGAACCTGCGATTTATCACCATCCCCTACGATAACCAGTATTCATTCTGCAATTTACTGTCTAAGATTATTTTGCTCTTGAAGATCATAGGAAAGAAATTGTTCACTATGTGCTCTTGTGTTCAACCTCTTTTACTAGACAACAGTCTGTGTGGTCAACCTATCTATTAACATTTCCATTGTGTAGTATTCCACCTGCCCTTTGAGGTGTTGCAGGTGTGGCCGCAGAGCCCAGCTGCATCAGCAGATGGCCTATAGGACACAGGCTTGTCTACACCCAGGGCTCTGCCCGTGGGCCCTGGATAATTGATGATCTGACATAGAAAAAGACTGGGTCCCCTGGGATGACCCAGAGTCACGGCAGCGCCTGGCAAGCTACCCGTGGTGTATAATATATGCCAAAAGCAGTAACAATAATGGACCTCATTCCCCATGAATAGAGACATTACTGATGCCTGCTCAAGCAAATCAATGAAAAACGGGATGACAAGTGATACAAATGAAGTGAAGTAGTATTCCAGGTTTAGCACACCACTACTTTTTTTTAAAGTCAAGTTTATTGAGGAGATAAAGGGAAAGAAGGAGAGAGCTAGATTTAGATACATACTCAAGAGAGACCAGCTTCTCCTGAGTGGAAAATGTCAGTATATGCCTATCTCCCTGTTCCATCTAAGGAACATTGTTTCATTATTTAACTCACTTCAATGATGTTTCCACAAATATAGTCAATGTCTTCCAGAGTATCTTTGAATTATTGCAGGCATGAGTTTTCTCTAATATGATGTTTATGATCAACCTTAGCAAAAAATGACAAACCTGTTTGGTTTTGTTTGGGGACCACACCTGCTGGCGCTCAGGGGTTTCTCCTGGCTCTACATTCAAGATACACTACTGATGGTGCTCAGGGCAGCACATGGCATGCTGCGTTTGGACTCCAGGTCAGCAGTGTGAAAGGTAAGCGCCTTAGCCTCAGTGCCGTATAGCTCCAGTCAATTTGACAGTTTTTCAAGCTGAATTCCAACTTTTATTTCGTTTGGGAATTTTGATAATATCTCTTAGGACTGATCATATATACAATTATAACTAGTAATGTCACTCGTAAGTATGTACACAGAATACAACTGATGCAATATTTTAAGTAGGATCTCCCTAACTACAGAATAACTTCTCAAAATAATTTATCTGAGCCTAATATAAACTTTTCAAAAGTGGTATTATTTGAAGTTCGCCTAATAGCATTTGTTTTTGTATTAGAGAAAACATTTAACTCATTTTTAGTATTAAGACATTTAAATTGTTCAATAACAGAAATTTGTAGGACTCCCTACAATAAGTTGAAATGTAAATTCAAACAATTTTTAGATATTACTGACTAAAATTATCACAGTTAAAGAAGCTAAGGTAAACATTTGCATTGTGATTAATTTTATGTATGAGACTTAATTAAAAGCATTTATTGTACTCCTTGAACTTGGTTATTAAAACAATCTGCTGTTATGTAGAAGTTGAAGCTAAACAAAACTAAACATAAACCCTTGCACAAAATGTCAAAACTCAGAATACAGCCAATGAAACTTGAAAACTGAGGATTGAAAGAGGTGATGGATGGTGGTAAAAGATCGGTACGATGGTAGTGGGTTCAGGATGATATTTATATTTATATAAATATCATCAAAATTTATATTTTGATGAGGTATAAAATTGTGCCCTTAAGACATACATAGTCCTGTAATCCAGTTTTCCTTAATAAGACTCAAATACCATGTTCATATGTCTGCTTTAGAATGTATGAGCATGAACATTCTATTCATATATATCATTATCAATATACAGATGAATTAAGATGTGTTCTAGAGGGTTGGAGTGATAGCACAGTAGGTAGTGCATTTGCCTTGCACGCAGGCAACCCGGGTTTGATCCCCTGCATTACGTATGGTCCCCCAGCACCGCCAGAAGTAATTCCTGAGTGCAGAGCCAAGAGTAACCTCTGAGCATCACCAGGTGTGAACCAAAAAGGAAAAATAATATATATGTTCTTGAATTTTTATTTTCAGAGTTACTTATGTTTTATTAATTAAAATCTACTCTCATTATGTAAGGTAAACTAACTACTAAAGTAACCTAATTCATGAATCTGTCAAGCTGCAGCCACACCATTTTATCTATTTATATAAAAATATATTGTGTTTAAGTACCTGTGAACTTCTCTATTCTCTTCCTGTATATATGATGCCAAGCACTTAAATGATACAATATCCAGTGTAAAAACTTTATTAATAAATATACAAATATCCTATTTATTTTCAAAAAATGTAGGAAATTTGAATTGTGTGTGTTTTTTTTTCAACTGATTCCAGGCAGTCATGTGTTGGGGCTAGTAAGATAGTGCACAAGTAAAGTCCTTGCTTTGCCCAAAGCCATCCCAGGTTTTGTATATCATATATATCAGAAATATACATCTACAGAAAGTATGTACTTTTTTACTGAAATCTATATATTCTGAATGACATATTATGTTTCTTACAGTCTAATTTAATTTTATAAACAGCCTATGCACCTTTCTTTTACATAAATGACCATCAAAGCAGTGACAATCTAGCTTGCTAATTTCATACAGATTTTAGTAAATCTACATTTTGAAGCCTTGTAACATTGAATCCAAATAACATTTTTCTGGGAAATTATTTCTATTTAAGATATAACTTGAGTGCTAAATTACAGAACTCTTTTCTAATCTTTAGTTTTACTTCCTAAGATTCTAATAATTCACAATTTTTTGAAATATTATATTCAATAAAATATCACATAATTCAGCACATAATCATAATTTTTACTATTAATTTTTATCAGTTTCCACACCTTGTGGTGCTCAAGGACTGTTTCTATCTTTGGTCTCAGGTGTCACTCTTATCCATGCTCAGGGGATCAAATGGGGTGCCAGTGATCAAACAGGTCAGTCACATGAAAGTCAAGCCATCCTTTCCACTGTACTATATCTCTGTCCCTTATTGGATATAATTGTCAATTTGTCTTTGTGTTTATTTTATTATGCTATTAATTTGCTATTAATTTATAAATAATTACATAATATTAATGTTGTTAAAACATATATTACATGTTTCATTGCCCAAAATGAACATAAGCTGTTCACAACTACATATAAATATGTTCTGCAATTTCAAATTCATGCAAATAAGTCATAAGTCATAACCAACAATTATGACATAAAATTAATTAATTAAAATTTATCCCACAATAATTGATATAGTATAGTAAGTAGAAAATGATGTAAAATATTACTGGAATCTCATTCCAAGTGTTGTAAAGAGAATATAAAAGGTCATATATTAAATGTACAGAGGAATAACACATTCTGATTAAAACAATTACATGATTAATAGCAGATCAAACCAATAGAAGAAAATATTAATAAACTTCAAGTTAAGAGTAATAAAATTGCATAGAATGAAATACAGAAAAAAAGACTTAAAAAATAAGCAATTGGTAAATTGTATATGAGCATAGACACAGATTTTAGACTCTACACAGTAGTAAGTCCCGAATAGTTAAGTGAAAAACAAAACAGTGAAAGTTTTGAAAGATGGCATAGGAGAAAATAAAGATGACCTTGGTTGCTGGTGTGGATGTGGGGAAAAGGGGACACTCATCCATTGTTGGTGGGAATGCCGGCTGGTACAGCCTTTCTGGAAAACAATATGGACATTCCTCCAAAGACTAGAAATTGAACTCCCATTTGACCCAGCCATACCACTCCTGGGAATCTACTCTGGGAAGCCAAAAATACGCAGTGGAAACACCATCCCTACTTTTTGGTTCATAGCAGCATTCTTCACAATAGCCAGAATCTGGAAACAACCGGAGTGCCCTAGAACCGATGACTGGATAAAGAAGCTTTGGTACATCTACACAATGGAATACTATGCAGCTGTTAGGAAAAATTAAGTTATAAAATTTGCCTATAAATGAATGGACATGGAGAAGATTATGTTGAGTCAAATTAGCCAGAAGAAGAGAGACAGATACAGAATGACTGCATTTATTTGCATGACATAAATATATATGTACATATTATGATACCAATATCCAAGGTCAAGTGAAACATGTATCAGGAGGTCTTGACAAAGGTGGAAATTATCACAAACGTGTGGGAGTCAGAGGCTAAGTAAGACAGAAAATGGAACAGCGTGCTAACAATTGTCGAGGGTACTAATACCAACCTAGAACTGAGCATTAAATAGAGGCAAAAAGATACACATGACAACCCTTTACTGTATGTTCTGTAATCCATAGTCTGAGAGGGAAGGAAAAGAGAAAGAGAGAGAAAGGGAAAGAAATAAAAAACTTGTCATGGAGGTGGGCTGGGGAGGGGGGAGGGAACCGGGGACATTGGTGGTGGGAGATGGGCACTGGTGGAGGGATGGGTGCTGGAACACTGTATGACCAAAACCCAAATATAAACTTTTTAATTGTTCATCTTTGTACTTTAAAAAAAAAGATGACCTTGGGTATGTCAAATATTTTCATATATATCAAGACATAATCCTGGAAAGAATTGCTAACCCAGAATTAAGAAAATAATTTGTATATAAAACTAGCCTTCTTAGTGGAAATGCAGGAAGATGTCCAAGATAGCAGCAAATCACCCCTTACTGGTAGGTAGCAGTTTTTGGTTTTGGTTTGGGGATGTGTTTTTTTTTCTATTGGGTTACACCTGGTGATAGTTAGGAGTTACTCCCAGTTCTTCAATCAGGAATTTCTGCATTCAGAAATTTATGGCAGTGCCCTGAGGACTATATGGGATGCTGGGGATTGAACCTGGGTTGGCTGTGTGCAAGGTAAATGCCCTACCTATTGCACTATCACCCCTGGCCCCAGGTGGCAGCTTTCATAAACAAGCGAACATGTAATGGCAGCCATAAGAAAATTATTTTCCCATTATTTTCCCTCCTCCACTCAAAAGTTTCATAGAGCTTCCCAATCTCTCTTTATAGAGAAATTATAACTATTCAGTCATGCATGAAATTCAGAGAGTCACTGCAACTCATGACAACACATTATCTCATGGCTGTATCCTTTTATAATCACCAGTAGGTGATTATAATCTTTGAGTAACTTGCCCCAAAATTTAAAAAAAATCAGGTACTTCTGAAAAATATTCCATCAAAATGAGAAGACAAGACATTTCAAGAGATATTGCTGACTGGCAACTGGAGAGATAATACAGGTAGTAAGGTGTTTGTCTTTCTTGCAGAAGACTAAGCACCAGACGGAGCAATCTCCAAGCACTAAATCTGGCAAGGCCCACAAGAACCGCTGGGTATCACACACATACACACATACACACACACACACACACACACATACACGTGCATGCACACACACACTGTCTTCCCGTTCATCATCGATTTGCTCGAGCGGGCCCCAGTAACATCTCCATATGTCCTGTCTCATGCTAGTAGAGCCCAAGGCATCTTCTTGCTCCAGGAACATAAAGAGACTCAATCCATTCGGAATGAAGTCTATAATTGTTACTGGTATTTGGCATATATATCAAATACAACACGGGTAGCTTGCCAGGCTCTGCAGTGCAGGTAGCATATTCTTGTAGGCATCTCTAAGTCCAGCATTTATTGATGAACCGCGGCCGCAAGCGGCCGTGCAAGCCAGGCACTGATAGGCTGGTCTGCTGGGTGGAGGTCTGACGAGAGAGAAGTCTGGATGTGGAAAATGGAGGCCCTCATGGAGTGGGGGTCGCCTGGCTTGTTGCGAGGCTCTGCTGAGGTGGTGGGCCAGGGCTAGAACCCACCATCCCTCCCGGGCACCTCGTGAGCTGCTGGTCACGGGGAGAGCCAGTAGCAGCTCTGCCCCATGTCTGCGAAGTCTCTGGACCGGCATACCTGAGCCGGATTTAAGAAAGACTGCTGCAGGGTGGAACTCGAGGAGCCGGGCGCTGATAGGCTGGTCTGCTGGGTGGAGGTCCGGATGTGGAAAATGGAGGCCCTCATGGAGTGGGGGGTCGTCTGGCTTGTTGCGAGGCACACACACACACACTATAAATACTTAAATATAAGTAATAAAAAATATTTGGGAATTGTAACAAATAGATAGGAGAAACGGATAGCAATAATAACAGAAACACAGGGAGTGGGAATGCAAGCTTGATCTTTTAAGGCACTTTTCTGTGATGTAAATGATATATGCTAGGAAATATTGTCTAGGATAATTAGGTCTGATCAGTTGATAGCAACAGTATCTATTTGACCAATAAACATAATACACAATTTGATGATGATTAATTGCTTTGAGCATAACAAGTTATAGACATAGAAATTTGTCTGTCACTTGCAAGCACATTATAAGTTATGTAAAACACAAAATAGTTTCTTGATTTTTTTTAAAAAAATATAACAAGGACTTATTGAAGTCAATAAATCTAGAAGAAACTTGACGGGTTGTGATCACTGTATTCTTGGGTGACCTTCAGGAAAATATTAAGTCATCTTTTAGGAGCAGACAGTGCATGAATGTGTCTTGGAAAATACAAGTCTTTTATGTAAACATATTACATAATTATACTTGGGATTTGGACAGTGAGTACACAATAGACACCCCATATACGGTAGATAGACAAAATAAGCTACAAGATCAGAGAAACTACAAAGAAATAGAATCAGGCAGAATAAACAGACTCATAGATTTTATTTAATGCAAAGAAAATTTCAAAGATTAAAAATCGTATTTTAAGAATATGGTATCCAGTCATCTTATTCCAGGAAGAGAGCAAATAATGGTTAGCTATTTGATCTGGTAAAGAACCTTCACATAAATGTAGTTTCCAAACAGAACTCGAAAAACCGTGACAAACTGAATGGTGAAAAATACCTCCTGCTCTAAAGAAAGCAGAAAATCAGGCACAAATAGGAACAGAAGGAGCCCAGGGTGATAGGAAGCCTTCTAGAATGGCAGCATAAAAATTGCTGCAGACATCCCCCCCCCAGTGGAAACAAAAAGCTTATAATTGGTGAAACTTATAAATAACCTAAAATAGTTTAATGTCTCTAGAAATTATTCAAAGTGTTTACTGCAAGTTAAATAAATGTTCAATAATATTTACTAAATCTTAGTAAAACAGTCAGTTTCGATTAGACTTAGCATTTGGGACCCAGCTAATGCCTCTTTATCACCCATGTTGCCAGACAGCATGAAGAAAGTCCTTCCATATAGGGGCACAGACAGGAACACAGGACCAATTTTCCTCAAAATCCCAGTCAATTATTATGATAACCTCTCTCTTACAGCAACTGAAAGATATGCCAGTTCTCTATTTTTATCCTCCTTAGCTCCATACTATATTACAGTGAAAAGCAGTTGATTGAATACTCTGGGGTATAATGCACAGAGCTAAGAGCCACTAGTCAGAATAAATTTATACCCTCAGAGCATGAGGCCGTGAATTATTGGGCCTTGAATGTCCTGAAAATAGCAGATTTATGAAGGGGAAGAAGGGGAGGGAAGGAGTGAAGGAAAAGGGAAAGGGAAGGGAAGGGGAGGGAGGGGAGGGAGGGGAGGGAAGGGAAGGGAAGGGGAGGGGAGGGGGGGGAGGGAGGAAAGGGAAGGGTAGCCCTCCTGGTGTGAAACAAATGTCAAAGAGGGTGCTTGTAAAAACTACTCTTGGGTGTGAATTTGAATTTAAATGTATCACACTGTAGGAACAATTTTTTTCCTCCTAAAGCATCATTAGAGCAATAGAATTATAAACCGGCAATTAACTCCACAGAGACAAATGCTGGAGTCATATACCTACAGAAAAACTCATTTTGTTTGAGGGGGATATTCCGAGGGGCAGGGGGAGTGACACACACAGCTGTGCCCAGTGTTTACTCCTGATTCTGAGCTCAGGGATCATTTCTGATGAGGTTTGGGGGACTATATGTGGTGTATGGGATAAAACCTGAGCTGGATGCATACAAAGAAAGTGCCTTATTTATTATACCAGTCTCTGCCCCCAAGAATCATCTTAATAGAAGTATCCAGGAATGAGTTTCATCTTGCTGAAACCACCCTATCCTAAGGTGACTGCTCACATACCCAAGACTGATTTCTTTTAGACAGCAAAGAAATCAGAGACGGTGCAATACAGAAGGAAAAGGGAAATAAATTAATGAAACAGTCCAACCTAATCCTAATTGAATACAGAAGTTTTGGAGATGATGGACGAAGTCAATACATGGAGCTGTATAAAATATGTGTGTGTGTGTGTGTATGACTTTTGGGGTCACATCTGACAAAGAATGTTCAGGGGTTATTTCTGGCTCTACATGTAGGAGTTATTCCTGGAGGTGCTGAGGGAACCATATAGGATGCTTAGGATCGAACCCAGTTTGGCTGCGTGCAAGGTAAATGCCCTACTCACTGTACTATTGCTCTGGCCCCTGTAATATATTTTCTAAATTGTCAAATGTTCTACTAAAGGAGTCTGAGATACTCAAAATTCCATATACATGAAAAAAATTAAAAGACAACAAAAAATAACTTTGAGAAAATACAGCTGCTACCCTTATCAAATGTCAAAGTAACTATTATAAATATCTTTACAAACTAAGGGACATCATTGTTAAAGAAATAAAAGGTTTGATGATAATATTTCGCTCATATAAAGATCACATATAAAGAAAATATCTATTAAATTTACCAAATGGAAAAGCTGGAATTGAAACATATAATAGATATATTTGAACCAGAGCTCATAAAACTAGATTTGATCTGACAGAAGTAATTTAAATTAAAGATAAATTGATAAAAATATGCATATCTATGCATAAATATCCATATATAACTATATACACATACATACACACAATCTGAAGAACAGAGTGGGAAGAAAGTAGACAAAAATAAAAAAGGAATCAAAGAAATGTAGCATGGACCATCCTTTGACACACAAACATGTATGGTGGGAGTATCAGAAGTGAGGGAAGATTGGAGAGAATTTAAAAAATCCTAAAACTCCCCAAATTAGACTGCATACATTAATTTATATATCTGTGGAGCACAATAAATTACAAATAAAATAAAACTAAGAGCTCTATAGCCCAACATAGAAGGTTTAAAAGAGTCAGTGATAAAATCTTGAAAGCAGTGAAGAGAAACGACTTATCATATACTAGACTGTGATAACAGACTACTCATTATAAATAAATCAAGGCATTTTCCAATTATTTGACATAATAAAAATTATAAATGAAAATTAAATGCTGGATGAAATAAATCAACCAAGAGTAAAATATACAATCTGATGTCTTATATTCATCATATCTCTTAAAATAAAAGACCACATACCTAGCTAAGCAAAACTGAATAAAAAAAAAACATTTAACAGATCTACTTTCCAAAAACACTAAAATGAGTTCTTTAGGAAGAATAAAAATTAGCGAGACAATATTTAAATGCACATTTGAAAGTAGGTCATTTTAGTATAAGTCAGTAGATACATATTCTTTCTCCCCTTGCTTAACTTCTTTCTAAAAAGTGGTGACATAGCTTGCTGTGAGTTAGCCTGTGAACCTCCTCTGATAACAGTTGTGTAACTGTTCACCTTCTTCCCCATCTGTATGTTGCCACCCATGGAAGATTGGATGGATATTAACATGAGTTTAATGTCTTTAAGGGAATCAGAATATTAACCTCGTAAATATTTATTACAAAATAAAGGAGAAAAAATTGCTGTGAGATACACAAAAATCAAAACCAATGTCACACACAAATTCAAATTTATTTATATCAATCACTTGCATCACTTGTCACTTGTTTTACCGTTGTTCATCGATTTGCTCAAGTGGGCACCAGTAACATCTCTATATGTCCTGTCGCATGCAAGTGTAGTCCAAGGGCATCCGCTAGCCCCAAGAACATGAAAAACCTCAAACCATTCCTTCAGGTCAAGGGAATGAGGTCTATAATTGTTACTGGTTTTTGACATATCAAATATGACACAGGTAGCTTGCCAGGATCTGCCGTGCAGGTGCTATTCCCTCAGTAGTAGGTTCTCATCTCGTGCATTTACTGATGAACCGAAATGGGGAGAGATTGTCTTTTCTCTTGGGTGGAGCTCTGATGAGCTGTGGAGTCCGGATGTTGAAAATGGCAGCCCTCATGGTGTGGGGGTTCCTCTGGTTTCTTGCAAATACAATATAAATGATTAGTATCATTTATATAAATAAAATGTAAAATTATTAAACAATTCAAATAAAAATTAAAGGTGTCAGGGCTGTCACTTTGCATACAGCAAAGTGAGGTCCTGGCTTAAATCACTAGTGTGAGGTCCTGGGTTAAGTAAATCCTTAGTAACACACACATACACACATACACACACATTGTCAAACTGGATAACAGAGAAAGAAAAAGATCCAACCTTGCACAAGACAAATTTGAGATTTATAGGTTGATGGGGCTAATAGGAAGTGAATGGGAAGTAATGGAGTAGGAGGCAGCAGGGGTCAAGGGCCCCAGGTACACCAGAAGTGCAGAGGAATAGTATAGCTATAAATCCAAACCGCGGAGTCAACAACACCGAAAGCAGAAGTACAAACTGTTCAGGTACTATGGTGTCCTCAAGAGATGTTGGGGTTTGGTGAGGTCCCCTGGTGCATTTGGGACCTACAACTGTCCCCCAACCTGTTGTTGAATGGATGGGCCCACAGATTAATTGCCAATCAGTGACCATTCCATTCAAGTGAAGGTGCCTAGTTAAAGAGGCATGATGAAGGGTTAGGGTTAGGGTTATAGAGAAGCGATCAAACTTTTATCTTAAACTTGTGGGACACGGCAAAAGCCGTGTTAAGAGTGAAGTTTATAGCTCTGCAAGCATTCATCAGGAAACAAGAAAGGGCCCACATAAATAACCTGACTACACAGCTGAAGATATTAGAAAAAGACCAACAAAAGAAGCCCAACCCAGGCAGAAAAAAAGGAAATAATAAAACTTAGAGAGGAAATCAATGAGTTGGAAACCAAAAAAACAATCCAAAAGATTAATGAAACCATGGCTGGTTTTTTTTGAAAAAATAAACAAGATTGACAAACCATTGGCAAGACTTGTAAGGACAGGGAAAGAGAAAACCCAAATAAACAGAATCAGAAATAAAAAGGGTGACATCACAACAGAAACCACAGAAATCCAAAAGATCATCAGAGATTACTTTGAGAGCCTGTATGCCGTGAAACATGAGAACCTTTAAGGAGGACCTACTGCCTGTCCTGTTCAAGCTCTTCCAGGAAATAGAAGAAACAGAAACACTCCCAAACAGCTTTTACGAGGCACATATCACCCTGATACCCAAAGCAGGGAGAGACAACACAAAGAAAGAAAACTACAGACCAATATCCCTGATGAACACGGATGCTAAGATCTTCAACAAAATACTAGCAAACAGAATCCACAGACTCATCAAGAAGATTATACATCATGACCAAGTAGGATTCATCCGGGAATGCAAGGATGGTTCAGCATTCGCAAGTCAATCAACATAATACATCATATCAATAAAAGAAAAAATAGAAACCATATGATACTTTCAATAGACGCAGAAAAAGCATTTGACAAGATCCAGCACCCGTTCATGATTAAAACGCTCCAGAAAATGGGAATTGAAGGGACTTTCCTCAAGATAGTTACAGTCATCTACCAAAAGCCCGCAGCAAGCATCATTCTAAATGGGGAAAAGTTGAAAGCCTTCCCCTGAGATCAGGGACAAGACAAGGTTGCCCACTCTCACCTCTTTTATTCAATATAGTACTGGAAATACTTGCCATAGCAATCAGAGAAGAAAAGGACATCAAGGGCATCCAGATAGGCAAGGAAGAAGTCAAGCTATCATTATTTGCAGATGACATGATATTATACCTAGAGAACCCTAAACTCTCTACCCAAAAACTCCTAGAAACAATAGACACATATAGTAGAGTGGCAGGGTACAAAATCAACACCCAAAAGTCAGTGACTTTCCTATATACAAATAACGAAAGAGAAGAAAGGGATATTAAGGAAACGATTCCATTCACAATTGTGCCACAGAAAATCAAATACCTAGGAATCAACTTACCCAAGTATGTAAAGGACCTGTACAAAGAAAACTACAAGACACTGCTCCAAGAGATAAAAGAGGACACAAGGAAATGGAAACACATTCCCTGTTCATGGATGGGGAGAATCAACATTGTCAAAATGGTAATACTCCCTAGAGCTCTATACAGATTCAATGCAGTCCCTATGAGGATACCGATGACATAATTCAAAGAAATTGACCAAACGCTCCTGAAATTTGTATGGAACAATAAACCCCCCAAGGATAGCTAAAGCAATCCTCGGGAAGAAGAAGATGGGAGGCATCACCTTTCCCAACTTCAAACTGTACTACAAGGCAGTAGTAATTAAAACAGCTTGGTATTGGAATAAAAACAGACCTGTGGACCTATGGAATAAAATTGAGTATCCTGACACCCAACCTCAAACACATGATCATTTAATCTTTGATAAAGGTGCAATGAGGTTTTTTTGAAAAGTCTAAAATGAGTCTAAAATTGAGTAAGGAAAGCCTCTCCAACAAGTGGTGTTGGGAAAACTGGGCAGCGACATGTAAAAAAATGAATTTGGACCTGTGTCTAACACCATGCACAAAAAATCAGATCAAAATGGATTAAAGATCCCAATATCAGACTTGAACCCATAAAGTACATTGAAGAAAATATAGGAAAAACCCTCCACGACATTGAAGTTAAAGGCATCTTCAAAGGTGAAACATCACTAACAAAAGCAACTAGAAGAAAAGATAAACATATGGGACTACATGAAACTAAAAAGCTTCTGCACCTCAAAAGAAACAGTGACTAAGATACAAAAGCAGTCCACAGAATGGGAAAGAATATTCACCCAATACCCATCTGATAAGGGGTTAATATCCAGGATATATCAGGCACTGGTAGAACTTTACAAGAAGAAAACAAACAACCCCATCAAAAAATGGGGAGAAGAAATGAACAGAAACTTCAGCAAGGAAGAAATTCGAATGGCCAAAAAACATATGAAAAAATGCTCATCATCACTGGTCATCAGAGAGATGCAAATCAAAACAACAATGAGATACCACTTTACACCACAGAGACTGGCACATATTCAAAAGAGCAAGAACAAGTTCTGGCGTGGATGTGGGGGAAAGGGGACACTCATCCATTGTTGGTGGGAATGCCGGCTGGTACAGCCTTTCTGGAAAACAATATGGACTTTCCTCCAGACTAGAAATTGAACTCCCATTTGACCCAGCCATACCACTCCTGGGAATCTACTCTGGGAAACCAAAAATACGCAGCGGAAACACCATCCCTACTTTTATGTTCATAGCAGCATTATTCACAATAGCCAGAATCTGGAAGCAACCCGAGAGTGCCCGAAAATCGATGACTGGATAAAGAAGCTTTGGTACATCTACACAATGGAATACTATGCAGCTGTTAGGAAAAATTAAGTTATAAAATTTGCCTATAAATGGATGGACATGGAGAAGATTATGTTGAGCTGAAATTAGCCAGAAGGAGAGAGACAGATACAGAATGACTGCATTTATTTGCATGGCATAAATATATATGAACATATTATTATACCAATATCCAAGGTCAAGTGAAACATATATCAGGAGGTCTTGTAAAAGGTGGAAATTAGCACAAACGTGTTGGAGTCAGAGGTTAGGTAAGACAGAAAATGGAACAGGGTGTTAATAATTGTCGAGGGTACTAATGCCAACCTAGAACTGAGCATTAAATAGAGGCAAAAGGATACACATGACAACCTTTTAATGTATGTTCTGTAATCCATAGTCTGGAAGGGAAGGAAAAGAGAAAGAGAGAGAAAGGGAAAGAAATAAAGAACCTGTCATGGAGGTGGGCTGGGGAAGGGGGGGAGGGAACTGGGGACGTTGGTGGTGGGAGATGGGCACTGGTGGAGGGACGGATGCTGGAACACTGTATGACCAAAACCCAAACATGAACTTTTTAATTGTATATCTTTTTATTTGTATATCTCACTGTGGTATAATAAAATACTTAAAAAAAAAAAAAAAAAAAAACTTTTATCTTAAAACAATGAAAGACCCTTTCTTCCATGGATAATTTACTAAGGGATGCCCCCACCCCATCCCACACAGACTCACAGCATCCTGTCCTGTGGCTATAGACCTGCCCCAAGACAAGGACAGAATTACACTTAAAGGCATATTGTTTTCTCCATTCCTCTACTGGTAATCCATACAATCATATTACATTTACATTTATTTCTGAATGATATTACTAGTCATTTTGTATAAACACAGCAAGAGATACATACTTTTTATCTACCCCTGGATTAAGCTTAAAATGGTCTCTGGAGTCATGATAAAGGGAAGCATTTCCTAGGGACATGTTATGTATTTCAGCCTACCATCCTCAGGTCAAGTTAGTTTTACCTAACCCCAACACGGTTCTTACACAGTTACTTCTTTATGGGTCAGGTCAGAGTTTGTTCCATGACCGTGTTCTTAACTTATTACACTTCTTATGGCCTTAGCCTGCCTCATGTCAATGCCAGAGTAGCTTACTCACTGCTTTCCCTGGGTCTATGCAAGTCCTGTTATGGGACCCTTCTTTTTGGGTACATGAAACTAAGGCCAATCTAGTGTTGCACTCCAAGGGCAGCTGAAGTTTAAGTCAGGCAACTATGGTGGATTCCCAGGAGTACATATTTCGGAGTCTATTAACTCCTATATTACAGATATAGCATTAACTGTCTTCCTGTATCTACACAAAAAGAATATTGATCTATCATAAAAAATATGCAAAGGAAATAAAAGAAAGATAAAAGCAACAATTTAGCTTACAATAAAAATTGAAAAATCGTCAGAAGGCTAACTTTGCAAATCATTGTGCCTGAATAGCAGATAACTCTGACTAACAGGTAGGGGAGGAAGAGCACTAAAGGAGAGATCAAATTTAAATATAAAGGATTGTGTCCCTTGGGATAGGGTGTGCCTCCATTAGTGTTGGAATGGCTGCACTTCGATTAACATAAGCTTCCTGCAGGAGAGGAAATAGTAACCCCAATGCTAATTGTGAAATGTTTAGAATTGTAATCCAACACAAACCACAACAACCGAACTTAAAACTGTTTGGGCCAGAGCGATAGTACAGCCTGTAAGGTGTTTTCCTTGAACATCAGCTGATCCAGTTTTGATCCCCAGTATCCATGTAGTCCCTTGAGCACTGCCAAGAGTAATTTCTGAGTGCAGAGCCAGGGGTAACCCTTGAGTATCTCTAGGTGTGACCCAAAAAGCAAAAATCACAAAAAAAAAAGAACTGTGTCTGTCAAGGTAGCAGGTTTGACTGGGGAGGGCAAGGGAGCACGTGGGAAGGGGGCCCAGAGAAAACTGGTGGATGGAAGTTGACACTGCTCTTGGGACTTCACCTGAAACATAATTGTAGGAATTCCCTCTAAAGGTCCTTTTAAAGGGGCACTACCCAACAGTTGAGAAACTGTTATACATTGAAACTAGGGTTCTGAACCTGGCCAGAGACTATAAATAGGGGGGCTTCCAGACAAAGAGAGCAATGGACCCTGATGTCTGGACTGTAAGACAAGTACCTTGGTTATGGAGCCCTTGGTGCCTGGGCTGGATAGACAGCAATAGGATGCAGAAGTGTCTCCTGGTGCCTAAGCCTGAGGGCCAGCACCTGTGCTGGCCATAAAAAGGGTGTAACCAGGCCTGGTTCCTGAGCCCAACGGTTGGCACCAAAGCTCGAGGGCTACAGGGCAACAGAGCAACAGGGCAATAGGACCAAACTTTTGCAACTTAGAAAAATAATTAAGGACTTGAAGAAATAGTGAAATAGAGGCAACAAGATGAAACAATGTAACATACCGGAAACAAAGATAGGGACATAGCTGAGAAGTCCAGAGAAAAGGAAGAGGCGAGAAATGACCTGAACATAAAAGATCTGAGAAGAGAGGTCCTAAAAGGAGAGATTCTGGGAGACACCCTGAAAGTAAAATCCCTGAACAGACATCCAGAAAGGAGAGGATGTAATGAGAGGAGCCTGCACAGACCCCTGAGGAGAGGCAGTTGGAAAACCTGGGGAGAGAGCCAGAATGCTTGGAAAGAGATTCCTACGAGAGAGAAGCCAGGTAACGCAAAAAGTAACCATTAAAGAGTAACCTTCAGGAACCACTGATCTTACTCTTTATTCCTTCAATGCGTCAGGGAGAATGATGTTGGCCCCGGTCACAAGCTGGGGGCCCTAACAGACAGTAAGTATACTGGCAGGAACCCAGCTAGGTCCTAGTAACTGCTGCCATGGTAACCCCTGACCTTCAAGGAGTGTTTAAGATTTTCTAACCCACAGGAGGTCCCCTTGAGCGTGGAGCCTTGGGACATCCCTGAGGGAGGAGCCACAATTCCCCTCTTCCTATTATTTAAAAGCCTTAACAATAGTGTGCCTAAAACTCAATTATGAAAGACTGTAAATCATGGTGTCTTCATTTTTAAAAAAATTAGTTAAAAAATTAGATTTGGGGGGCTAGAGAGATAGTACAGTGGGTAGGGTGTTTGCTTTACACACGGCTGACCTGGGTTTGATCCCTGTCATCCCATTTGGTCCCCCCAAGCTCCACCAGGAGTAATTCCTGAGCAAAAAAAAGTCAGGAGTAACCCCTGAGCATTTCAGGGTGTGACCCAAAAAAGAAAAAAAATAGATTGGGAAGTACACTTCTATCATGGAGATTCACCCGATCTCAACCTGGGAAGTATATACTCTGAGCTTCTTTCTCTCACCGTTCCTCAAATTAACTACTATGCCTATTCTAAAATTATTTCCTGTGAAGAAAGGGGATGATCCTGGAAACCTAGGCAGAGATGAGGAGGTTGCTCTTTTGCCTGGAGAAAGAAATTCCTCATTCCAAACTGAATACACTGCTTCCAATTCACTTGATCACTTGAATCCCGTTATTCATCGATTTGCTTTCGAGCGGGCGCCAGTAACATTTCCATTGGACCCTATACGAAGAGCCTCAAACTGTTACTTCAGTGTCTTTACAAGGAAGTCAGACCATCTTGTAGGTGGGCGGCCACGTGATTTTTTTGACATCCCGTGGGATCCAGTCGGTAACAGCTCTAGTCCAGCGGTTGTCTCCAAATCACATTACATGTCCAACCAATCTGATTTTCAATGCCGTGACATACGAGACAGCGTCCATGATTCTGGAATAGTGATGGAGGTCAGAACTCCGATTCCTTCTCTCACTTGAGTGAGGCGTGATATTCCAAGAATAGCTCTTTCGATTCCTCTCTGGGAGACCCGAATAGCATGCTCATCCTGCTTTCGCAGCGACTAGGTCTCTGAGGCGTATGTTAATGCAGGGGAGAACTGTGGGGTCAAAGAGATGTGCCCAGAGCCGGAGGTTCTTTTGTCCTTTTAGCTATTTCTTCGATGCCTTTGAAGGCATTCCATGCTGCTCTCTTCCTCCTGAGTAGCTCAGGTTTTAGGTCGTTCATCATGTTGACTTCTCGACCTAGGTACACATAACTGCTGCATTCAGAGATATTTGTTCCATTGAGAGTGAATGGGGCTTCAGGAACTAGTTCATTCTTCATGAACATTGTTTTCTTTAGATTCAGCTGTAGACCTATCTTTCCACATTCTCGGTCAAAGTCAGCCAGCATTTGTGCCGCTTGGCTAATGTTTGGTGTTCTTAGAACGATGTCATCAGGAAAGCAGAGGTGGTGTAGTTGCCGACCATCTATCTTCACTCCCATTCCTTCCCA
This sequence comes from Cryptotis parvus, assembly GCA_021461705.1. Classification (NCBI taxonomy): domain Eukaryota; kingdom Metazoa; phylum Chordata; class Mammalia; order Eulipotyphla; family Soricidae; genus Cryptotis; species Cryptotis parvus. Next base: position 136,916 of record JAJIBD010004087.1, read on the forward strand.
TTCTAATTGTTGCATGATGTTCTCCTGGGTGGCACTGAAGAGTTTTGGTGAAATGGTATCACCCTTTCGAACCCCTCTTTTCACATTAATGATCACTTCTTTGTAGAATAGGGTGAGATCCTGGTGGTGAATCCTTAATACAGCTCACGAAGGATCTTGGCGTATTGGGTTTGAACACCTTGTTTGGCTAGGGCTTCAATGACTGCTTCAGTCTCCACAGAATCAAAGGCTTTCTGTAAATCAATGAACGTGAGACAGAGCGGCATCTTGTACTCCCTACAAACCTCGATGAGCTTGGTTACTGTGTGGATATGGTCGATTGTGCTGAATTCTTTCCGGAAGCCTGCTTGCTCGCATGGTTGTCCTTCATCTAGTGTTCTGCCAATCCTTTTCAGGATGACTCGTGTAAACAGCTTGTAGATGACGGACAACAGGCAGATGGGGCGATAGTTGCCGATGTCGTGAATGTCTCCCTTCTTGAACAGTAGAACTGTCCTGCTGGTTTTCCATTGGGAGGGCACCTTGCATTCGGACAGGTAGCGTGTGAAGAGCCGAGCTAGTGTATTGATGAGTACCGATGGCAGATTCTTCAGGTGTTCGGGTCTGACTTTGTCTGGGCCTGGTGCTGTTCCCTTCTTTACCTATGAGATGGCATGTCAGATTTCAGAAGTGAGAACGTTGGGAATGACATATCCATCCTGTGGAATTTGGTATGTGGGCAGGTGGATGTGGCTATCAAAGAGATTTGAGTAGAAGTCATGGATAATCCTTTCCATTGCCTTTTTTGAAAGATGTGATAGATCCATCGGGGGGTCGGAAGGCAGTCATCTTGGTCTTATATTTGGCGAAGGACAGGCGGGCTTTTCCCAGCCTTTGCTGCATCCTCCAGTATTTCTGCTCTTCTATCTTTGAGGTCTTCTTTTATCGCTTCTCTTCACCGTTTAGCAAGTTTGGATGTAAGCATTTGGTCTCCTGAGGCTCGCGCCTTGCCACGTTGGCGAATGAGCTCGAGTGTTTCAGAAGAAAGGCGTCCTTTTGTGTCTTTCTCTCTCTCGGCATTCTTCGCACAATCATGGAGGTGCTGAACCAGTCGGTTGTATTCTTCATCGATGTCGCCAACGGTGGTATCTTCCCATGTTGCTGCAATGATGTAAAAAAATTCCCAGTTGGTGGTCGTTCTGGGAGTTCTCTTCTTAAACTTTGCAGCCTTTTCTCCCGTTGCGGGAAGTAGAATTTTGCACTAAGAAGACGGTGGTCCGATCCTATTTGGAATTTGGGGACGACAGCAACATCGGTCAGACAAAACTGTCGATTGAAGATAATGTAGTCAATTTCATTTGTGGAACTGTCTGCCAGGAGATTCCCATGTTCAACGTTTTGCTTCAGCTTTCTGGAACTGTGAGTTCCCATGAATGGTCTTGGTGGATATGATGAACTCAGATAGTCTCTCACCCTGTTCGTTCCATTCTAGGCCATGAGTCCCTATGCGGGAGTTCTTCAGCTGATCTTTTTGGTCCTATCTTGGCATGAAAATCACCTACTAGATCTTGTAGAAGGTGTGATCTTTTTTTTATAGAACTCCTCCAATTCCATGTAGAAGTTCTCAGTTTCATTTTCTTTGCATGTGGATGTTGGTGCGTAGACAATGAAGATAGAATTGCTGGCAGTGGGCCACATCTCTTCAAGTGTAATCGTCCTATTTGGTTTGTTAGGCATTCAAATGAATCAATGTTTACAGCTATGTTCGTGTTGACAAGGACACCAACCCCATCGACGCCTCTTTTCGTCGCATGTTCCCAGGAACAATTCTTCTCTGGTGTCAAATACAGCATGATGAAACTGATGCCTCCTCTTCTCAGTCAGATCAAAGATGTCGTACTTGATCTTTTGCGCTTGCAGCATCAGATCCTCAATATATGCTTCCGATACCAGCGCACGTGCATTGAAATTACAGACAGTCATTTTAGTCCTTCTTCGTTTTGGCAGCCTAGGATGGCCATGAAATTTTATCAGCCACTGCTTGTTTGCCTTTCTTACTGCTGCCATATTAAGGGCGCTTTCGGGTCAAAAAAAATAAACATTTCTGTTACTGGATTTGGCATATCAAACATGCATCGGACAGCTTGCCAGGCTCTGCCATGCGGGCGCTATATTTTCATTACTGTGTGGGGCTCTCTCAGAGGGGTGGGTAGAATATTTATGGTAATTTGGAGGTAAATCGGCCCGCAACGAGGAAAGCTGGTTTCTGCTCTGCCGGGTGTACCTGTGTCTTGAGGCTCAAGCATTCCTGGGCTTGAAATACTCTCCTCTGAAGGACGGGTCTCTGCGTTGTGGGTCCTTGTAGGCTGGGTTTCTGACAGGCCAGGCTGGAGACTGGATTAATCTGAGGGCTGGATACTGGATTAATTTGCTGGGTGGAGATCTTACCTGCTGCAGAGTGTGGATTGTGAAGATCGCTGCCAGCAAGGTGTGGGGGTTTCTCTGGGCTCCTCCGAGGCTCCATCGGGATGGTGGACTCGGGCCGGAAGTTGCTCTCGTGGTCCATGAAATGCAGGGGGGTTCAACGGGGAAAGCTGGTTTCTGTTCTGCCGGGTGTACCTGCCTGGTGACACTGCCGGGTGACACTGCTTCCAATTAAACAGAATAAAAATAATATATCATATCAATCTTTGTAACATCATCTGGTCCAAATATAAACTAGATAATTAGGGAATATGGCCTATTAAAACAGTTTTCATATGATATTTTGCAGCTAGAACTTTCCTGCAAGAAACAAAAATGAGCTGTAAAATGTCTTAAGTGCACACTATTATAGCATTATATAAGACTCAGAATTAAAAGAAAGAGCTTCTATACTATATGCCAGGCTCTAGTCTCAGAATTAAAGAAATAGGATCAAGATCATTTGGATGTCATTCGATGATCGACTCTCCCACATGAACTCTACTTACTAATAAGCCTTAGAGCTTCCCCATCTATATCAAGAGAACCCACTAATGACTCAGAGGCACATATTACAGCAAAGCAGGTCCCTCCTTGATTGCCAGTGTGTAGCTTCCTAGTTCAAAAACAGAGGATCAACTCAGTTCTCAGGCCTCATTCTCAGAAAAACCAGCATTAACGGGCAGCTTCCTCTACTTACTCTAACTGGGAGGCAGAGCTACAAGGAAGTGTAGCAAAGGCATTCTTAACAGGGAGAGGGGAAAGTGTTGAGCGAATCACTAGCAAATAACACCTCTCAAGTCTAACCCATTCCATGGAGAGCAGGAGGACTTCCCTCCCTTAGGGACTATTCCTTACAGTAGGGTACACCTGGTCACCACAAAGAATTTCCCTCAGTATTCCAACCAAACAGACACTGTGCAAGAAATGTGGCAAAATGGATCATTAAACAAGTCACTACACCTGAAGAGGAGCTTGCATGGACCTGTCCACATTACTTGTGGCAGAGGCAAATCCAAATAGTAAAGTGCAGCCGTCCTGCCCTTCCATGACCCTCCCTGGGCCCTGGCTGGTAAGTCAACAAAGTTATACGGGCCTCCTTCTTCCCTTCCTTCTCTACTCCATAGAAAGATAAATGAAGATTCATGCATTAAATATTTTATTCCATCCTCCAGTGTCTCTGAAGCAAGTGCCTGTTCTCTCATTCCTCTGGGCTACCCAAATTTTTTGAAAAATAGGCTATACTGGCTTCAAAATGAGTTTCTTATGTATTTTTCTAGTGATTTTTTCCAAGGCCCAGCTCCCAACTGCAGATATGCAGATATGTGAAACAAGAATCCTGAGAAAGACTGTAGTAACTATTCCTACTGTTGTTCAATTGAAGAACAGAAATTTCCTAAATGCAAATCCCTCCCCCTGTTCTGTACCTGCCTTTGTGCCTCTGACAAGTATAGAAATTACTATATCTGCTTCTGCATACCTGTCCACCATGAACTTTACATGAGTTAAAAAAAAAACGGTGACCTGGAGAGAGAGCAAGGGATGGAAGGCACTTGAAGCCAACCTCAGTTTGAATCCCAGGCACTGCATATTATTCCCAAAGTATACCGCTGAGTGATCCCTGAGCACAGCAGCAGGAACAAGACCTGCTAACAGCCATATGTGACCTCGGGTTAGGCCAAGTAAAACATACTAGCCTGTGTACTATAGTTGGAAAATATGACCAAAGACTCCTTGGCAGAAGCCACCTTGCTCAAATTTGACTCAATATAAAATTAAAAATCATTGTCTCAGTTCTTATTGTCTACACAAAATTCCAGCCAACTTACTAAGAATAACTTAATCTTTTGCTGTAATTACAAAGGTGGAGAGAAAAATTGCTATTCGTTTCAGGGACATGCCTGTTTGTATGGAAACCAAATTCCAGTCCCCTAAAGGAAAAATAAAACTTCATTTTAGGAAGAAACAGGACTTACTTTCTCTTCTAAGAGCTAATTAACCTGTCTTTTTACAGAAGGCCAGCTGAAACAAGAGTTGTTTCTTTTACAACAAACTGAACAGTATGCAAAGAGTATCAGTAATAATTCATACAAGAAGCTATCTTTGCTCCACTTGATATTATTTGCTCCTTTATCTAAGATTAAGTGATCATATATGTGCATAGTTAGAAGATATAAAATTGGTGCCATAACTATAGGAAATAGTATGGGGAGTCCTTAAAATTTTAAAAATAAAACTATCACAACATTCAGCCATTTCACTTTTGGGTTGTCACATAAGTAAAATAAAACACCAACTTGAAAAAACTCATACACCTCCAAGTTCAATGCAGCATTACCTATAGTAACCAAACAATGACCTAATGTCCCCATGGCAATATGCAACATTTTTCACAATTTTCTTATATTGAAGCATTTTTTGATAATTACTTTAGGCACTTAGTGGTAACAAGAAATGTAAAATAAATTGATTTTTTATTTAAAGGGACAGGTTTGTTAGGTAGTTGGGAAATGGGAAAATGGTGGAAGAAAGGTCATAGTGGTGGTGGGATTGATGTTGGAATACTAGATGCCTGTAACAAATACATCATGAACAACATTGCAAGCCACAATCTTTAAATAAAATGGAGGAAAAAGAACTATTGCATGAAAAAAAATCTTTATAATTAAGTAACAAGACAAATAACCTATGTAGAAATTCTCAAAGTGTCTGATTAAACATAACACCCCAAAAAATATACGGATGGTCACTTGGTACATGCAAGCATCATTAGTGCTAATGGAAAGGTAAATCAAAACCACAATGAGATTTCATTCAAACCATTAAGTGCTTCTAGTAAAAAGGAAAAAAAAATAAAGGAAGGTTTAGATACAAAAAAAATGTCCACCCTTATCCATCACAAGTAAAAATAAAGAATGGTGGAGGCATGCATGTGGAAAACAATCTATTCCTCAAAAGGTTACAAATGGAAGATGCAGAAATTAAGACCTAAGAATATATGAATATATTCAAGAGGATTGAAATATATATAGGTGTGTGTGTGTATGGCATAAAACCTAAGCACAAGCGATAGCAGTTTTGTTCATAAAAGAGAAAATGTGGAAACAAACTAATTATATATCAACTATCAATAGATAAATACAATATCATATCCATAGGGTGGAATATCGATTGGCCTTACAAAGGAACCAATCACCAATGCATGCTGCAATGCAGATTAATCTTAAAAATACTGTCAATATTTAATAATACTAAAGTCTACAAATTTGTAAAATTAATCTCAAAAGACTGCATATTGTATATATATATCATTCTGATGAAATGGATCACTGTCACTGTATCACTGTCTTCCTGTTCATCATCGATTTGCTCAAGCGGGCACCAGTAACATCTCCATATGTCCTGTCTCATGCTAGTAGAGCCCAAGGGCATCTGCTTGCTCCAGGAACATAAAGAGCCTCAATCCATTCTGGAGTGAGGTCTATAATTGTTACTGGTATTTGGCATATCAAATACAACACGGGTAGCTTGCCAGGCTCTGCCGTGCAGGTAGCATACTCTTGTAGTCATCGCTGAGTGGAGTTCTGATGAAAGAGAAGTCAGACCAGCCTATCACAGCCCAGCTCATCGAGTTCCACCCTGCAGCAGTCTTTTTTAAATCTGGCTCCAGGTATGTCGGGCCAGAGACTCACAGACATGGGGGCAGAGCTGCTACTTGCTCTCCCTGTGCCCAGCCGCTCACGAGGCACCCAGGAGGGATGGTGGGTTCTAGCCCTGGCCTGCCACCCCAGCAGAGCCTTGCAACAAGCCAGATGACCCCCCCACTCCATGAGGGCCTCCATTTTCCACATCCGGACTTCTCTCTCGTCAGATGAAATGGAATTTGTGAAAATTATGTGAATGTCCAGAATAAGCAAATCCCTAGAGACAGAAAATACTTGGTTGCCTGAGACTGGTACAGTGAAGAAGAATGAGGAGAATGTAGATTAATTGGAGGTGATGAAACATCTTTAATTGGTTGTCTCAAAGGCTCCATAACATGTCAAAACCATTTTATCGTATACTTACAGAGGGTGAACTGTGTGTTATGTGATTTTTAGAGCCTTTATTAGCTTATGACATTTACTTTCATAACACATTTATAGAAAATCTATGAGACCCCTAAATTAAATATATTTCCAAATAGGGGTTGTATTTCACATGAGTCTTCTTGACAGTTTTGCTTCCATTAGTAGTTTGATAAAAGTCATATCCTACTATTTAACTTGTGGAGAGTGGAAAGATATTTCAATTTTCTCTGGCAAGTATATTGGCTATCATTGAAGACCTCCCCCACTGAGAAACCATTTCAACTCATTCCTATAAAATAATGATAGTCTTGTGACTATGCCCACAAAACAATTTACCCTGAACTTAACGACACATTGTTTTTGGATTAAACCACCATATTTAACAAATACGGTACTTGGAATGAAGTCATTTTTGTTGGGCATATATAATTATAAACACAACCATCAATTTTTACCATTTAACTATTTGTTCCTTCAGTTTTTATAACCTAACTAATTTTTAAAACATTTTTATGATTAAAAAAAGTTGTATTGGCTGTATAGTAAAATGATTTGCATGAACTGTGCGATAAGTTATTTCTTAAAAAATTTGCTATGCAGTCTCTTAACTGGCATATGAAAAGTTATATGCCAAAAAGCACTGGCATATACTTTTTTGAAATAGTTTTATCCACTCATTTGTTTCAGAATGTACTACAAAATGTGAAATTAGACATTTCAATACAAATTAAACACAGAATTAAAATTGGGATGAGATTGGTTAAACCTTGGAACACTGAATATCAAAAAGCTTACAGTGCCAGAAATGTCAATGACCATTTAGCATATGTGAAAACATGACTGAAGAGAAGATGTACGTGTATGCTTTCAGTAATCACTGATGAACTCCATTACAAATGCACTTCTTTCTCTCTTAATGAAATAATCTCAAAACCTTTTGCTCAATTTCAGCTAGCGCACTTCTCAACACATGAGCAAGTGTTGTTTGTGCAGTTTATATAGATAATTTACTCCAATTTTTTCTAATTAAATAGCATTTTATTACTCTAAAATATGTCAATTCCCACATTACATCATTTTTATTTAAACATTTAGAACATTGCAAACATTTGCAATGTTTCATGCAAAAGCATTCCAGCACCACACCTCCACTTGAGAGTCCTGCACAAAAGAAATAAAATTTCTAACTTGGAATATTTGGCTTAAATATGCAACTGGTAAATAACAAATCAGTTATTTCTCAAAACTAAACAGGATTGTAATTTATCAGTTACTAGGTCTAGAGAATTACATTTCAGTTCCAAACTTCCTGTTTAAAGGTCTCACCACAATATGATTCAGGTTTTCTCCCTCTTCTGGTATGTGACCAAAAGTTAATATGTATATAGTAAAATCACCAGTCTTAGTTTAGGCACCATGTTTTACAAAAACTGTTAATGCAATGTTTCATGCAAAAGCATTCCAGCACCACACCTCCACTTGAGAGTCCTGCACCATTGCCCTAGTGTAATTCCTCACACCCAAGCTCTCATCACCAAATCCCCATATTCCTGCTGAAAACCAGTTTTCAGATTTTCTTGTCTTCAGGCACTTGTTATTCCCTATATATCTCAAATGTGACAGACACATTCTGTATCACTTGTATTACTTGTCTTCCCATTGTTCATCAATATGCTTGAGCAGACACCAGTAACGTCTCCATTTGTCCCTGTCATGCACTAGTGGAACACTAGGACATCTGCTGCTACAGGAACACAAAGAGCCTCAAACCATTCGTGACACATTCTGTATATGTCCATATCCCTATAACTTCACTCAGCATGCTATTCCTATTCCTAGAGATATTCACATAGAAGCAAATTGCATGACTTCATCACTTGATCACTTGACCGAAAAGTCTGACCATATAGTAGGTGGGCAGCCACGTGATATTATGAAGTCCCCTGGGATCCAGTCAGTTATGGCCCTAGTCCAGCAGTAGTCTCCAAATCGCACTACATGTCCAAACAATCTGATTTTCGACACCTTGGCAAATGAGACACTGTCCCTGACTCTTGATTGTTGACAGAGGTCGGAACTCCAGATTCCTTCTCTCACTTGAGTGAGCTGTGGTATTCCAAGCATAGCTTTTCGATTCCTCTTTAGGAGACCCGAATAGCATTCTCATCCTGCTTTCGTAGGGCCCAGGTCTCTGAGGCATATGTTAACACAGGGAGAATGGTGGAGTTGAAGAGATGTGCCCAGAGCTGGAGGTTCTTTGTTCTTTTAGCTATTTCTTCGATTTTCTTGAAGGTGATCCATGCCACTCTGTTCCTCCTGCTCTGCTCAGGTACTAGGTCATTCATCATGTTGAGTTCTCGACCTAGGTACACAGCAACTGCTGCATTCAGAAATATTTGTTCCATTGAGAGTGAATGGAGAATCTGGAACTAGTTTGTTTTTCATGAACATAGTTTTCTTTAGATTCAGCTGTAGACCTACCTTTCCACAATCATGGTTGAAATCAGCTAGCATTTGTGCCACTTGACTAAAGTTTGGTGTTATTAGAATGATGTCGTAAGCAAAGGAGGGTGGTATAATAGCCGACCATCTATCTTCACTCCCATTCCTTCCCATTCTAATTGTCCATGATGTTCTCGAGGGTGGCGCTGAATAGTTTTGGTGAAATAATATCACCCTGCCAAACCCCTTTTGACATCAATGATCACTTCCTTGTAGAAAGGTGAGATCCTGGTGGTGAATCCATAATACAGCTCACAAAGGATCTTAATGTATTGGGTTTGATCGCCCTGTTTGGGTAGGGCTTCGATGACCACTGTCTCAACAGAATCATAGGCTTTCTTTTAAATCAATGGATGTGAGAGAGAGCGGCATCTTGAACTCCCTACAAACCTCAACAATCTTGGTTATCATGTGGATATGGTCGATTGTGCTGAATCCTTTCTGGAAGTCAGCTTACTCCGCATGGTTGTTGTTGTCCTTCATCTAATGATCTGCCAATCCTGTTCAGGATGACTCACCGTGAACAGCTTGTAGATGACTGACAACAGGCAGATGGGGCGATAGTTACCAATGTCATGGATGTCTCCCTTCTTAAACAGGGGAACTGTCCGGCTGGTTTTCCATTGGGAGGGCACCTAACATTCAGACAGGTAGCATGTGAAGAGCCAAGCCAGTGTATTGATGAGTACTGACGACAGATTCTTCAGGTGTTTGGGTCTGACTTTGTCTGGGCTTGGTGCCCTTCGCTTCTCTACTGACAAAATGGCATGTTGGATTTCAGAAGGGAGAACGTTGAGAATGACATCCATCCTGTGGAATTTTGTATGTGGGCAAGTGGACGTGGCTATCAAAGAGATCTGAGTAGGTGTCATGGATAATCTTCTCCATTGCCTTTCTGAAAGATGTGATAGACCCATCAGAACATCGGAGGGCAGTCATGTTGTTCTTATAGTTGTGAATGCTTCATATTTTATTAAACCTGAGGGGTATTCCATAGCATATGTGTACCATAATTTCTTGATCCAGTCATCTGTTCATAGACACATGCTTCCCCCAGATTTTGGCTATTGTGAACAGTGACTCAATTAACACAAGAATGCAAATATTTTTTGAGGATAGATTTTTTTGGTCCTTGTGCTAGATGCCTGATGTGAAATGCTGGAAATCTCATTCATCAGAAGTGAGTAGACTCCCTTCCCGTCTCCCCTCTCAACATCCATGACAATATTAGTTGCATTTGAGATGTGTGCCAGACTCACTTGAGTGAGGCAATATATGATTTTTGTTTTGATTTGAATTTTTAATATATGATTGTTGATTTGATTTAAATATTTTCTTTTTTTAAGTATTTTATTATACCACTGTGAGATATACAACTATAAAGATATACAATTAAAAATGCATATTTGGGTTTTGGTCATACAGTGTTCCAGCACCCATCACTCCACCAGTGCCCATCTCCCACCACCAAGGTCCCCGGTTCCCTCTCCCCTCCCCAGCCCACCTCCATGGCAGGTTCTTTATTTCTTTCCCTTTCTCTCTCTTTCTCTTTTCCTTCCCCTCCAGACTATGGATTATGGAACATACATTAAAGGGTTGTCATGTGTATCTTATTGCCTGCATTTAATGCTCAGTTCTAGGTTGGTATTAGTACCCTTAACAATTGTTAGCACACTGTTCCATTTTCTGTCTTCCCTAGCCTCTGACTCCCACACGTTGGTGATAATTTCACCTTTGACAAGACCTCCTGATACAAGGTCATGTTTCACTTGGTATCATAGTATGTACATATATATTTATGGTATCATAATATGTACATATATATTTATGCCATGCAAATAAATGCAGTCATTCTGTATCTGTCTCTCTCCTTCTGGCTAATTTCGCTCAACATAATCTTCTCCATGTCCATCCATTTGTAGGCAAATTTTATAACTTCATTTTTCCTAACAGCTGCATAGTATTCCATTGTGCAGATGTACCAAAGCTTCTTTATCCAGTCATCGATTCTAGGGCACTCTGGTTGTTTCCAGATTCTGGCTATTGTGAATAATGCTGCTATGAACATAAAAGTAGGGATGGTGTTTCCGCTGCGTATTTTTGGCTTCCCAGAGTAGATTCCCAGGAGTGGTATGGCTGGGTCAAATGGGAGTTCAATTTCTAGTCTTTGTAGGAAAGTCCATGTTGTTTTCCAGAAAGGCTGTACCAGCCAGCATTCCCACCAACAATGGATGAGTGTCCCCTTTTCCCCACATCCACACCAGCACTTGTTCTTGCTCTTTTGAATATGTGCCTGTCTATGTGGTGTAAAATGATATCTCATTATTGTTTTGATTTGCATCTCTCTGATGATTAGTGACAATGAGCACTTTTATATGCCTTTTGGCCATTCGAATTTCTTCCTTGTTGAAGTTTCTGTTCATTTCTTCTCCCCATTTTTTGATGGGGTTGTTTGTTTTCTTCTTGTAAAGTTCTACCAGTGCCTGATATATCCTGGATATTAACCCCTTATCAGATGGGTATTGGGTGAATATTCTTTCCCATTCTGTGGACTGCTTTTGTATCTTAGTCACTGTTTCTTTTGAGGTGCAGAAGCTTTTTAGTTTCATGTAGTCCCATATGTTTATCTTTACTTCTAGTTGCTTTGTTAGTGATGTTTCACCTTTGAAGATGCCTTTAACTTCAATGTCGTGGAGGGTTTTTCCTATATTTTCTTCAATGTACTTTATGGATCCAAGTCTGATATTGGGATCTTTAATCCATTTTGATCTGATTTTTTGTGCATGGTGTTAGACACAGGTCCAAATTCATTTTTTTACATGTCGCTGCCCAGTTTTCCCAGCATCACTTGTTGAAGAGGATTTCCTTACTCCATTTTGGACTCTTTGCACCTTTATCAAAGATTAAATGATCATGTGTTTGAGGTTGGGTGTCAGGATACTCAATTCTATTCCATAGGTCCACAGGTCTGTTTTTATTCCAATACCATGCTGTTTTAATTACTACTGCCTTGTAATACAGTTTGAAGTTGGGTAAGGTGATGCCTCCCATCTTCTTTTTCCCGAGGATTGCTTTAGCTATCCTTGGGGGTTTATTGTTCCATACAAATTTCAGGAGTGTTTGGTCAATTTCTTTGAAGAATGACATGGGTATCCTTATAGGGACTGCATTGAATCTGTACAGAGCTCTAGGGAGTATTACCATTTTGACAATGTTGATTCTCCCCATCCATGAGCAGGGAATATGTTTCCATTTCCTTGTGTCCTCTTTTACCTCTTGGAGCAGTGTCTTGTAGTTTTCTTTGTACAGGTCCTTTTATACACTTGGTTAAGTGGATTCCTAGGTATTTGATTTTCTGTGGCACAACTGTGAATGGAATTGTTTCCTTAATATCCCTTTCTTCTCTTTCGTTATTTGTATATAGGAAAGCCATCGACTTTTGGGTGTTGATTTTGTATCCTGCCACTCTACTATATGTATCTATTGTTTCTAGGAGTTTTTTGGTAGAGAGTGTAGGGTTCTCTACCTTTAATACCTTATACCTTTTAGCACCTGTATATCTTCTCTCAAAAAGTTCCTGTTCATCATTTATTTCTTATCCCCCACTTCTAGTGCAGCATGATGATCTTTTTTACTTGTAAAGTTCCACCAGTTCTTTATATATCTTGGATCAATCTTAGTTTTCACTGGAATACTTTTTCAGATATTTAAAAGTAGACGATAAACAATGAAAGTTTCTTCAAATTCACCGTGGAGAAAATATATTCAATATATTTATTGAATAAAGATATAAAATAATTGTATGTGGCATCAACGTCTCCTCAAGTGATACACAGTCCAATTAGTCTGTCTTTACTTCCAACACCTTTATTTCTATGCTCTAACAAAAAGATGATTCGTTATTTTATGTCTCACTCGCGCCACCTAGTGATTGTTATGTACATTACCTAAAAAGTCATTTTGTGATGAGTGAAAGGAATCGAATTAGAAACTTCAGGATGACAACAAAACTTTCATCTCCAGCATTTTCTTCGTGTTTGTTCTATTTGAGTACAGGTTCATTTACCATACAATTTAATGGTATTTCACTAAAAATAATTTTGTATAAATTGTTCTATAAATGTTATTTAATTCATCAGAAGAATCCTTCACTTGGCAAGAGCATAGTAAGCTAAGCCTGACTCATCTCACATTTTTACAATAAAATTTGATAAAATAACTCACCTTAAAAACCTTTTCAGGCCACAAAACTTTAAAAATGTTGAACAATCTACACAGTGTAATCCATAAGGTGTGGGTAGCAATTTCAGATTTAATTTATGTTCAGAAAATTTCTGTATTTCAGAAAATACTGTAACAGAAGTTACAATACAGCTACATTTTTAATTTAAGTTCAGTTGATTTCTCGTCATTAGGAAAAGTGAAATATTGAACTTAATTGGAAAGAATTTCCTGCATTTGATAGTTTGGGGTTTTCAGGGCTGTTTCAGCTGTGATCCAAAGACACAGATACACTGGGGCAGAGCTGCTACCAATCTTCCGTGGGCGCGGCCTCTTTTCAGCTGTGTGGTACATCAAACTAGCATAACCCAGGCACGTTCTAGAAATTCAAATGGTCCATGCAAGAACAGAAGTAGACCAGATTAGCCCATAACAAACCAGAAAAAAAAAAGGCATGATTTTATCAATACCATTGCCATATATGGGCTGCAATGGTCAATATAATTGGTGCCAGCTGAGGGCGCCGGCATGGGATGGCGGGCGGTGGGAGTGTCTTTGGTGGTTGGAACACACTGGTGGTGAGATTTGTGTTGGATGATCAAATATTAAACAAAAATAAATTAAATTTTTAAAAGATAATAACTATTTTTATAGCACAAAGTCATACTAATTTTTTGGTTGTAAAAATCATTGGCTCACACACAGTTACACAAAATAAAAAAGATGCAATCATTAAAATGGGGTTAGTGATGAGAACGTCTGATTTTGCTGAAACAGTTGAGAATGTCATGTAGCTCATGTGTGCTTAAGAGAAAGTAAGATTCCTTGATAAAAAAAAACAATAGGTGAGTTTTATAAAACAGAATGATTTGATATAAAGTTTTTCTCACAAACTTTCACTCTTTCACTAGATTTCTGTAGTTCTTATGAAGAGCATTAAAATGATAAGCTCTAAAAATTCCATTTATATTATATTTTTATTATTTAAAGTTATTACAGCAGTCTTTATTACACTAACTCCACTATATTATGTGACACAAGCAGGAAAATGGAATCAAATACTCAAATAATGCTCACAGTACATGTCCTCTAATCTAGAAAATCCAATCACATAAGAAGGAATTTACCAAATTTGGAAGCATTAAAGGGTTCTGTAAAAACTGAAGTAATTTTTTATTTAAGATGTCCAGTTTACCCAAACCGTTCTGTTGCAGACAGAGGTTTTGATAACTGGTAATACAAACATAGTCAAAATATTGAAGTCAGTCACTCCTCATTCAAATATGCTGATACTTGATCCCGTTCTGCTCCAATCATGTTACCCCATCTGTCCTTTCTAATCCTCTGAGATGTTTCTCAGTCTAAAACACCCAATTACGAAACAGGAAAAGCTCCACTCAAAACTGATTCATACAGTTACAAAGTGTTCTGGAGAGGTTAAAAGACTGACATGAATTTTGTTCGCTGAATATAATGTGCAGTGATATTGCCAGAGAAGACAAGAATTTGAATGAGCCTAGGTTGGAAAAATAAATTACCTTGTTTCCTTGAAGGCAACGACTCTGGGTCAAGGCTAAGGCCTCTTTCTTTGTTGTTGTGTGGAAAATCATCTCTATTGCTTTTTCTTCCAGTTTAACTATGTGATTTTGACATTTTTGTGGTCTGTAATTTGATATTTTTCACAGATTGTCTTTCAGAGAATGGAAAGTGTTCTCATTAGCTGAACGGTCATGATTGATGATGCTAACAAATGTGTTTCTCAAAATCCATCAGAACTTTAAACCAAGGTCAAGGTATTAATACGACTACTATCTTCCTCCTATTTATTTTCTCTCTGGGTTTGTATGTTGATAAGTGTCTGACTAATAGCAATAGCAGAAGAAAATAATGTCCTTCTTTAAGAAATCTAGTTTTGTTAATATTTATTTAAGAGGCACTGACTCAATGATCATCAGTAAACATTTCATTCAAAAAACTATTTGTGTCTATCAATATTCAATTTCTAAACCATAAGCTTTAATTTTAGGGGAAAATAGACTTCATAGACTTTGGACTTAGAGTGGCATCATAAATCATCATTTTTGTGTCTTATTGGTTGGTCAGTTCTGTTCACTGCTAATTATTTATGTGCCAAATATACAGTTATAAAATGTATGTGTTGTAATCCACAGTGTATGAGAGAAGGAAGAGAGAAGGAGAGAGAGAAAGAAAGAGAGAAAAGAGATAAAAAAAAACCTGCCATAGAGGCAGGCTAGGGGAAGGGGGGAGAGAATTGGGGGCCTTGGTAGTGGGAAATGGGCACTGGATGCTGGAACACTGTATAACCGAAACCCAAACATCTTTGTAATTATATATCTCATGGTGGTATAATAAAACACAAAATAATCCAGTTAGAAAATTTATATTCACTTCCATAATAATGAAAGTGAATAATAATAATAATAATAATAATAATGGAAGTGAATAATACTAAATAATACTATGAATTCTATATTATTATTCCTACTTTTCAAAGGAGAAAAATAAGTTTAGAAAGGTAAAATAGCATGTTCAACTTCACCCCAAAACAAGAAAAGGAATTGAAGTCCAGTGAAGACTTACATGTTCAGTGCTGTGGCACTGTCACTTGATCACTTGATCACTTGAATTCCCGTTGATCATCGATTTGCTCGAGTGGGCACCAGTAACATCTCATATGTCCTGTCACATGCTAGATAGCCCAAGGACATCTGCCAGCTACAGAAACATAAAGAGCCTCAAACCATTCCATCAGGTCATGGGAATGAGGTCTATAATTGTTACTGGTTTTTGGCATATCAAATAAAGCATGAGTAGCTTGCCAGGCTCTGCTGTGCAGGTGGGATACTATTGTAATAGCCTCTCATCTCATGCATTTATTGATGAGATGGGGAAAGATTATCTTTTCTGCTGGGTGGAGCTCTATGTCTTCATTATGCAAGACATAATTTTATTTTATATTTATTTCAACTTTTGGGGCCAGGCTGCAGTTTTTAGGACTACCGTCTTTGTGCTTAGGCAATCACTCCTGGAGGGCTTAGGAGATCAAATGGACAGCTGGGAATTAAATGCAGGTCAGCCTTGTACAAAGCAAGTGCCCTACCTGATGTATTATCTTTATGTCTCAAGACAAACAGGATTTTAATGAAGTAAAACAGAGATCACAGTGTAAGTCTGGAGCATTTTTAGAGTATGCTAGTTATCCTACATGTAGGGAAAAAATAAGGTGGTTAAGGTATAGGGGCAGATTGAGTGTCTGAAGCATTGCCTTTATTTGGAAGGACATCAATTCAGCCTTACAAAGGTCAATTTTTTTAATTTTTTTATTTTGCCACCATGAGAACAACATTACAAAGATGTTCATAATTGGGTCTCAGTTATATATTGTTCCAGCACCCATCCCTTCACCAGTGCCCCAATCCCACCACCAGTATCCCCACATTTCCCCATCCCAGCTCCAGAGTAGGCATATCTTCCTTCTCCCTTTCTCACTGTCTCTCTCTGTCTCCCCTTCATCTTCCCCAATCCTTATTATACAATGCGATATATAGAATTACAAGGATGTTCATAACTGGGTCTCTACAGTACAGTGTTACAGAATAATCCATCCCCCCACCAATGCCAATTCCCACCACCCAATTCCCAAACACACCCACCCAAACCCTGCCTGCCCCCATTGCAGGCACATTTTACCTATCTATCTCTTTGTCTATGTCCCTGTATTTCCCAATCTCTCTTCTATTACACTTTATGGCTTGTCCTATGGATACTAATAATGTATGATGTATCTATCTGATTATTTAATAGTGAGTTCTAGTGTGACATCATAATTCCTTATTCCCCAAAACCCTCCAGTTTGATGCAAACAGAATGATCGTTGAAGTGTACAAGTGAGAAAGATCCTGAAAGGACCTGGTGCTAAAATACATTGAGTCAAAGATTAAACCGCAGCAGCAGAGCCGCCAGCGCACCTACGAGCCTTGGATCTGGAGTCTCTGTCTTGCGGCGGTTGGCTGTGGTGGCTGGAGCTCAGGGCCACACCCACTGGGCCCGGAGGCTGGGGACTGAGTGGAGGCCCTCACTCCTTGCTCCCAGTCCAGCAGGCGCGGCCGCCTGCATGGCGAGCGGCCCTAGGAGCTATGTAGGACACGACCAGATGCTGGCTGAACCACAAAGGTCGTTTATGGAATACTCAGAATGCAACTTAAGATATATTGTCTATGTCCATTAGAACTTGATAGACAATGGGGGAATGGTGGGGAAACAATAAAGCCATATAAGAGATAATTATTCTGGCATTGATTTTTTAGTAGGCAGTAAGAAGACAAATGAGAAAATATTCCTCTCAGGCTTTAACTACATTAGTGTAGAAGTGGTGGAATTGGAGAAGAGAAAATATATTACTAGAAATAAGTTATTCAATTTAATATTTTTCTCTGTGTTTCAAGTTAACATGAAGACCTTTTGAAAGTTGGCAAGGATAATAGCTATGAAAGATTATCCAATAACCTCAAATTGTGTCATAATAGATATTTTAAATCAAAGAAAGGACTTCAATACCTGTTGCTCTCTATAATCCTCTTAGTCTTGAAAAATCATAACCCTACCCAAACCCATGTCCCACATGTGCACAGAAATAGTCTTCAACTCGAATTTCTGTGGGAAGCTGGACATATAATATTTGGCTGTAAGAGGGTAGCTGGGCTTATTAAAATCTTGATTGTTTACAGATAAAGATCTTGAAGGAATTCTGCTTTGGTAAACTTTTATGAAAGATTATATTAGAACCTTACTTCTACTGTTTTGAAGTAGGTTGTTAATGCTTTTAAGTTCTGGTGTATCTGATTTCTATTCAGTTTGTCAATAATATATAATTTCCATTCAATTCTACATATCCCAGTCTGTCAATGCCAGAGAATTAATTGCAACAAGATCTTGCTTTTTCATGAGTTCTGTCATTTGCTAAGTGACAAGAAATTTTCAACCACATATTATTTAATCATTCCTCTATCTTCTAATTCAATGAAGTTTCCGTTCATAAATCCATGTTACACATTTTGAATAGATATATAGGCACACAATTTTCATATTATTAGTACTAAAAATTGTATTCACTGTCAGTAATTTTTTAAGTATTTTATTATACCACCGTGAGATACACAATCACAAAGATACACAATTAAAAAGTTCATACCTGGGTTTTTGTCATACAGTGTTCAGCACCCATCCCTCCACCAGTGCCCATCTCCCACCACCAATTACCCGGTTCCCTCCCCTATCCCCCAGCCCGCCTCCATTTCTTTCCCTTTCTCTCTCTCTCCCTTCCTTCCCCTCCAGACTATGGATTACAGAACATACATTAAAGGGTTGTCATGTGTATCCTTTTGCCTGTATTTAGCTCAGTTTTGGGTTGGCACTAGTACCCTCAACAATTGTCAGCACACTGTTCCATTCTCTGTCCTACCCAGCCTCACTGTCAGTAATTTTTATTGTTATCTTTAACATAATTTATTTTAACAAAATATGAACTCAACAACATTTTAACAATTAACACTTTGAACCTCATCAAAATAAGTCAAAAGTTTATCTATGGTGTGGAAAGATAGCAGAACAGCAAAGGTGCTTGCCTTGCACACGGTGACTTGGGTTAGATTCCCCACATCACTGACGGTCCTCTAAGAGCCGCAAGAGTGTCCCTGAGCACACACTGTGCCCTAAGTACAAACACCCCACTAAATTGAAGTTTATGATATTTCATATACAAATAATAATAACAACTTTCAGGGTTTAAGTTAATTTTAAATTATTCCTATCTCAGTAATGAGCTGGGATTGACTTCCATCCACTGTAGTGTGCAGAATGCTTATGATAATATGGTCAGTAAAGTCATTAAATATTAACTGGATCTTTCACTGCACTTTGAAAAGAATATACCCCTATGTGTCCAATCTCGTCTGATAATAATATACCCCAATGTATAAAACTGCAAAATTTATTCCTTTAGAAACTACCAGAGAATATGTGATAGATTTAATTTGATGACTCATAAAAATCAAATAATGAGAAGTGACATATTAATATAATCATCTTTGATGATATGAATCAAGTGAGTTCCAATCTTTGATTTCCTATCTTACCAAATCCAACACTTTTCCATACCAAGATCTATATGAACATGTGAAAGATAAATTAACACATCCAAATATTTAATAAGTAAGAAATCATAAAAAATGGAAATTTAATTTTCCTTATAAAAGAAGGAAAGGTAGTTCATATATTATGTGTTTTTAACAAAGAAAGACATTAATCAGCTTTCAAAAAGCTATATTTGTCTCAAACTCATTATTATTCAAAGCAATGAATTTTCCCTGGTAACATGTCACAAAGGATGTAAGGAATGGAAGTTGTAATGATAGCCCAATAATTTAGCATAGGGTTTTTTGTTCAGTAATCTGGAGTTTATGCACATAAGACTGATCATATGCACTAAAATTTGATTCTAAGCATATTTAATAAATTAAAGGAATTCAGTGTATTCTAATAATACAAAATGTGATTCAATATATTTAAGTATACACTTTGAGGACACTGTGCTTTCAAACAAAGAACAATCATTCATTTCATTCATTTCCACCACACTACAGCATCCAACAAAAGCTTTTACAGTTTCTCATTATGTCTGGCATTGAAAGATTACAGCAAATTGGAGCATTATAGAAGTTATATTGATGAAAATTGAACTGAAATATGTGATAAACACTGACAAAGAAATAATATTAACAGAAACTTTTTGGGTTTGACTCTGCAGAAAACAATTTTACCAAAAGAATAATTTAGTTTCAGATTGTTAACTTCCTGTGGAAACCACTAAAAATAAATTAATGCTATGGTCATTCACAAATTTTAACATTTAGCATTTTTCAGAAAGATGAGTACATTCTATCCAATAAGTTCACTAAATCTGTCCAGTGGCAACACCTAATATTCATTAACTCACTGATACTTCAGTCAGTTTTTCTTTTTGGATCACACCCGGTGATTCTCAAGAGTTACTCCCTGTCTCTGCACTCAGGAATTACTCCTGACGATACTTGGAGGATCATATGAGACGCCAGGAATTGTACTCGAGTTGGTCATGTGCAAAACAAACACCCTACTCGCTGTGCTATCACTCCAGCCCCAGATACTTCAGTAATTTGGGATATTACATAGAATTGGGCATGTTGAGCAATACACTTTTATCTGTAACCAGGTCTAAATTATTACTAGGGAAACTTATTATGTTAACTGGGTAATTAATTAATTAGCAAGTAGTCCACCCTAATAACTAAGTTTCTCATTTTCTATGGAAATTTTATTATAGCCTCAGATTAGATGTGGTTAGTCAGATATGATATAGTCTCATAATGAAAGAATAGTTAAAGAATTATAAAAATGCCCTTAAGGTTTAGATCTACCTTTAGTTTCTAAGAATCACTATTAGGACAAATTGAATATCTTCAGGAATATATAGACTATTTTTTTTTTAGATTTACAGCATCTTATTTGTTTATTTATTTCATTGTCACTGTCTTCCCATTCATCATCAATTTGCTCGAGCGGGCACACGTTATTATTTATTTATTTGAATCATCATAAGATACTCAGTCACAAAGTTGTTCAGAATTGAGTTTCAGACATAAAATGTACCAAAATCTCAACACTTCGCCCCTTCACCAGTGTTCATTTCCCACCACCAGTGTCCCCAGCTTCCCTCCAGTTCCTATGCCACAGGCAACCTTATGACACTTTTTCTTCTCTCTCTTTCTCTCTATTTTTCTCTCACTCTATCTTTTCCCCTCCCTCCCTCTCATTCTCTCTCTCTCTCTCTGCATTATAGTTTAAAATATAGGCACTGAATGCTTATATGGTTATTAGGTGTAATAATCTCTACCTACTTTCAGGACCCAGCTTTTGTTCAGAGTAAAGGAATATAAATTTTAAAAATGTCAGGTGATCTTAAACCTTTGAAGAAGCTGTTGTAAATATGAAAGCCAGAAAATATTCCATCAAGTGTCAGAGAGATAGTACAGTGGGTAATGCATTTGCCTTACATATGGCCTACTCATGTTTGATCCCAAGCATCTTATAAGGTTCCCGAGCACTGTCAGGAATAACTCCTGAGTCCAGAGCCAGGAGTAACCCCTGAGCATTGCTGGGTATGACCCAAAAAAAAAAAAAAAAAAAGAAAATTCCATCTTTCAACACATCTAATGGACAGGAATCTTTACTGCCTTTTGGTTTGTTTAAATTTTTTGTTTGTTTTAATTTTAGAAGCAACTGTGCTAATTTCTCTTACCATTTTCTTTCTTTTAACATTTTCTCTATATCTTTCGTTCCTCTTTAAGTTCATGAGCAGTGGGTTTCAAATATGTTGTGTTGCAGGACACCTGAAAGCCTAGGCCTTTGCATCTGCCCTGGATTGCCTCCTGCAGGTCACTTCATAGATAGGGGGATAGTCTGAATGTGGCAGTCATATCTGACCATGTATTCTGTACTGGCTGGTATAAATATTCTCTCATGCTACCACAATCATCATGGGACTAGCTAGATCTTACCAGCATATTTGCCTGGCCACGTTGGATCTCTAAGTAATTAGACCAGAGAGAAATGCTGTTTGCCTCCAAGCAAGCAAGCATGGCTCCCTGATAACTCAAAGGCAACTAAAATACAAAACTACAGTGAAGTAGACGAGACTCTTGTGAAGGCTTGGAGAAATATTTAACTGGGATTAGTATTAGTCTTTGGTACAGAGACGTGCCATCTCAGAAACCCCCTTCTCTACCCTATAAAGGCAATTCCAGGCAGATCTTGGCTCAAGTCATTAGGTGAGGTGCTGGGAGAAATTACCTGAGGGCATTTGATCCTTCCTGCCAGGGGAAGCTACATTTAGCTAATAGCTTCTTCCAGCTCTGCTAGGGAGGCTTTTAATTAGCTCTGGGTCCTTGTAAACAGCCCGATGGGCTTCTGAAGTTGCTACATTTCTATAGAGCTATTTTCCTGTTTTCATCTCTAGATAGCCCAGCCCAGAATGGGCTGGGCTGGGAGTTTGGGCAGATTTCTAACTATAAGATAAGCTGCAAGAAGAAAGAAGCTCTCTCTCTCTCTCTTTTACCCCTTTTGCCATTTCAGCTTCCCTTGGTGTTTTGCTTCTCCGTCCTCTCCATTCTCTGTTGGGCCTCAACATGTGGTGGCAGCCATCTTGGCCTACACCTGGCTGGGGCCTAGCTGGGAACCCAGAGTCCGGAGTTTTTCCCTGCTCTTGGATTGTATATCGGAACCTGTGTTAGTAAAGCCCTTTTAAAACTGAATTGGATTCCTGAGTCTTCATCCATTCCCCTCCGGCTCGGAGGTAGAAGGGAACTCACTTCCTGGCACTGTCGGGGACCCCAGCGGGCGCTCCCGACAATGTTGGAAACACATATACGTAAAAGGTTTCCATTCAAAACAAATAAAGCATTTCAACTTAATTTGGGCATCAGAAGATTTTGGCTCAAAATGTAGGGAAGAAGCTAAGGCAATAACTCAAAGTCTAGAGCTTATTTTGTCCATAGGGTACTGAATTCAATCCCAAGCACCACATGGCCCTAATCAATATTCCAGAAATAGTCCCTGAGCATTGCAAGATAGGACACACATACATACCTCAAAAAGAAGATCAGGGAAGACATAGGAGCCACAATAGCCACTATACAAAAATTCCTCATCTCATAATCCTAAATCAGAGGCCTATCCATCTGATCTCAGAACCAGAGCAACAGATTTTCTGCCTTCGGAATGTAACCTTCTCAGGTCTAGAGCAATATTACAGTCCATCTGATACTTGCCTTGTTCATTGCAAACTCGGATTTGATCCCTGGTATCCATGTGATTCCTCCAAGCATTTCCAGGAGTAATTCCTGGGTACCCCTAGAGTAATTCCAGGAGTAATTCCTGTGCATCACTGGTTTGATCTGTAAACCCCAAAATAAATTTAAAGTAATGTAAATTTAAAAATAATATAATATTCTCAAATTCACAATCCGAAAGTCTTGAGGAACAGAGCTGAGATGACAAAGTGTGCAGAGCTTACTACTGGAGAGTATGCTTAATGGTTGGTGCCACAAAGAAATGAGGAAGGCAGAGCAGATAGAGAAACGTCTCAAACATAACGGCGATTAAAGACTCAGTCTTTAAACTCAGGAGTCAGGTTAGTATTCAGTATTGTTAAAAATGAGTTTGGAGCAGGCCTGTGTGTCCTGTATCAACTAGTTTCCAGCCACAAGTCTTCTTTTGGGAAGAGACAAATGCCCGGGTGTAATACTCTCTTATAGTGGAGGACTTGCTCAGTGCAAGACATGCTTGCTCACTGCTATTATTTACAGTGTTCCCAATTTGTAAGTGTTCCAATTTGACATTGTTCCAAATGTTCAATATGTCAGTGTCAATATTCCCATTTTTCCTCAAGCAAAACACTACAGTCTTCACTGTATAGAGAAAGGAGGCCTTATTTGGTCAGGCTACCTCTAACATACACGAACACCTCATTAGGGACAGGGATAGTAAGGGGGTTAAGGCATTTATCTTGTATGCAGCCAATTTGATTTAATACCTGGCACCGTCTATACTGCATATGGCCTCCTGAGCACTGCCAGGAGTGAACACTGAGAGCAGAGCCAAGAGTAAGCCCTGCGCACATTCATGTGTTAGTCTCACCTCCCTTCCACTCTCAAAAAATAAAGGAAAAGTGAACACATCATTAGTCTTGGCCTTGGCCTTATACATCAAGATTCTTCATCCCTAGCCTTTCTCCTGGTGCTGTAAGAGATGGTCCAGTCAGTTGTGACCAAATAAATTTGTCTGTTTTTATCCAAACACAGAGCACAAAGAATTGCCAAAGCCATTTCACATTGAGCATTTTAATGCCTATAGCTTCATCTTTAGTGTAATAAATAACTTAAATAGCAGCTAGAGGAATCACAGTGCTTTTGTTTTTATTATTTTCTTTAATTTGACATGAAATATAGCATACTAAATACTATAGATACCTTATGCAATCTATACGATATCATACTAATATCTCATCATAATAGAAATGCTAACAGCTCTTTTGGTTATTTTTGTGGGAAAGATGGAAATTTGAAACCCAGAACATACATATATTTAAATATGTATGGACGCATACATACATATATGTAATACTATACTATACAGACTTACTATTGAGCATACACTATTTTATATTTGGGTAGAACTCTGTGGCTTGCAAATATTTGTTATTTAATTACATCAATATAATAAATCACAAATATTATAAAGTTTCTGTTCTATTTATTCAAACAACTCTTCATGGAGAATCATAAAACTATTTTAAGAACTCTTTCAGTTCCAGTGGAAGTAGAATAATGAGCACTAAATGTTCGTTTGTGCTTTATGCAATTGATATATATAGAAAACTAGGTCTAAGAAAATGTATCATTATGAAATATAAGATAACTATTTAAAACAAGCTGTTCAGGATCATAATCACTAAGATACATATAAACCAGGTGTCCAGATAACAAAACTTTATTGTAGAGTCCATCTCAAGGGCTGAACACTTGAGCAGAGACCAATGGCCTCACTGTACTGAGAAACCAGGGATCAGTGTTTCAAAGGAAAATGGTTAGAATTTGGGGAGTAGCATATGTTCAGGGGAGACATCAAATCACGAGAATTCTAAAAATCTTCAGATAAGTCATTTGAAACTTTGATTGAGTACTAATATGCTTAGTAATGGGAGGAAAAACCTCAAGCTAAAGAAAGTACCACCAATAAAGATTTGAAGTACAAACTTAACTGACAGTAGTTTGTGGCCACACAACCACATTGAAATGATTTTATAACTTAATATGTATCTATAGTGTATTCAAAACCTGTTACTTTAGTTGTAATCCCAAATATTCTCTATACTATTTATTGATCTAAACCTGTCTTTATGCCTGAAGCAAACCTCAAAGATATCTAACTAAATCTAGTCATTTACCTACACGCCATAATACATTCTAATATTATTTTTAAAAATCAATGAAATAAAACAACCAACAAAATATAAGACTCTCAGTTAAAATTTACCTTCAATATCAAAAGCAGGATAAAATAATCATAGTGAGCGAAAAGGCAGCTATTAGAAACAGATAAAAAATAATCTCTGTAGGAAGCAAGAGGATTCAAGAGTTATTGATTAGGTTCCATCTATCTTTAAAAAGGTAGAGAACATAGCATAGTTATCTGGAAAATGATTTCTTGCTATTCTGAAACTTTAACTTCTAGAACAGGGGTGGTTCTATGTACAATTTTTTTTTCTTAAAAGGACAGATACTTGATATTTTGTCTTATAAGCCAGGTCATATGACTTGTGCTTCAAGTATTCAACTCTGATCATTTAGCACAAATATAAAAATAAATGAGCATGTATACACCATGGTAAAACCTTATTTTACAAAAGTGCTAATAGTTTTGAGGGTTGAGTGACTCCTGTCCAAGAGACAGAAATACAATATCAAAAACAGTATCAATATCAAAGACAGAAAAACAATTAACTTGTTTTAACTTCAGAATAGATTTTTTAAATAGTAGTTTGATAGAATTTATAGCAACTATTCTCAATAAAATTCGATGAGAAGGAAAATTTATAGGAAGGATCAAGTACTTTTCAGACCATATAAAGACCATATAACAAAAAAGGTATAGCATCTATATGTAATTACTTTAGATATAATTGTTGAAGTAAGGATGAGAGAAATTGGATAAAATAAATATCTGAAGAAGTAGTGCCAATTTTACCCAAGTTTGTTGAAAACAAAATTGCAGACTGACATAGTTCCACTACTTCCAAGAAAATACAAAAACTGGATTGTAAAATACAAAAACCTCCAAGAGAATATAAAAACTTCAGATTATTAGGCAATATTCAAGGCATTTTTATTATAAGCTATGATACAAATCCAAGTTTACCAAGAACCCAATGTTTTACCTATTTAATATACTTTCTTTTATGGCTATTCTCTAAAATAAGAATGAAATGTTTATTGAGAAAGCAATGATAGATGTTAATACAATACTTCATTGTTATTCTACTATATTATTGTCAAGTAGCATATATTGCCTTCATTAATTGCAACATCTCTGTTAGGTAATTTTCACCTTTTTATAGATAGAGAAGCTAAAACAGGAGAAGCTAAACATATAATACTTAAATTATAATGAGCAAGGGAAGAGAAATATTCAAATGAAGTCTCCTATATTTATAGGCTGTTTTCCTCTGGAACCTGGCAACATGGATAGAATACCTAAAAGGTAAATAAGTCATATTTGTTATATAATTAAAAGCATGCAGCTTAAAAACATTTGAAATACAAACTGAAAGTTAAAAACCACAAATGAGGTCATTAATTTAATCATTCTATCAAGCAATTACTAGCACCATAGAAATTACCAACAATAAATTTCAGAGCTAGTACAATAGCCCAAGTATGAATCTGAAACTTAGACTAATAAACGGATTTTTAAATTGCTTAGAGGTTTGTAGCACCCTTTCTATTCTTTTTGGAGAAATGAAAATCCAACCCAGCTGTTAAGACATTTGCCTAAAATAACATCATTGGTTATTGACCCTTTCTTCTAAGTCATTCCCAATTCCATTCCAGAAAACATAAATTATTCATGCAGAAAGACAAACCCAATTTTGGCAGGTCAGAGATTTCAATGAGATGCGGGTGGTTAAGGATTGTGATTTATGAATTGAGGCAGCTATCCAGATTGCCTTATCTCAGCTGTCCTTCTGTGAAGCACACTGTTGTGAGTACCTAAATTGACCTCTATTCCATCCCATTCAAAAGTCACCTCTCATGAGGAGGAGGAAAAATTACTGCAACAAAATACAAAATTCTGGAAATCAAAACATTAGTAGGGGAACTTAAGTAGGAATCATTTCTCCTGTTTTCCAGAAAAAAAAGCCAAGATGGTATAATCAAATGCTCCAAACGATTCAACAGAAAATCTTACTCATATTTTCAGCTATATATTTATTAATAATGGTCTACACATCTATCCATACACAAAGACAGGCATGACTTTATGTAAACCATGTGAAGGTAGGAAATGTATTGTTCCCACACATTTCAGAACTTTGCATAGCAGATTGTACTTCAGCAGTTTAATAATTATTGGATAAATAAAACAAACTGAAGAAATTGTACAAATGCACTGAAAATAATGACTATAAATCAATGTAAATTGATTGCTGAGCTCATAATTTAGATAAGGTATAAATTAAAATAATAAATAATACCAATTGATTTTAATGTGTTAGCTACTAAAAACAGTGATTTTACACACTTTAATTTTATTTCATTTTTTTTCTCGATTTCTCCAGAACGAGAGAAATGCATTCCCTTTCTAAGATAGGCTATGCATGTCTTAAATGTTTCTTATGTCAGAAATTTTGGGACTGAAAAAAATACCTGTAAAAATATTTCCCAATATTCATCCCCTACATGAAAGGAAAAAAAAAATTAAAAATAAGCATGGCAGAGCCTGGCAAGCTACCCGTGTCATATTTGATATGCCAGATACCAATAACAATTATAGACCTCATTCCCATGACCTGATGGAATGGATTGAGGCTCTTTATGTTCCTGGAGCAGGCAGGTGCCCTTGGGCTCTACTTGCATGAAACAGGTCATATGGAGATGTTACTGGTGCCCGCTCGAGCAAATCTACGATGAACGGGAAGACAGTGATACAGTGACAGTGAATTATAGACCTCATTCCCATGACCTGAAGGAATGGTTTGAGGCTCTTTATGTTCCTGGAGGAGCAGATGCCCTTGGGCTACACTAGCATGTGATTTTGCTTGTACCCCTCCACTCAAATATTGTATAAAAGTCCTAAACTGTGTTCAGTAAAATGAGTACTGCTATCCAGAACTCCCCGCTGCCTTGGTGTCTTTCTTTCTTTCCTTTCTCAGCAGTGGCAAGGCAGAGTTTCTCCCAAGTCCATCCCTCTCCTTTTTCCACAGGGATAAAGTCTGGCAAGGCTAAGTCCGGCAAGATCTAGGTCTTCCTCATTCATGCGTGGGGGAGGTGGCTGCTGGCCAGGGCCCCCAACATCTCCAACGTGAGGCAGCTTCGTTCTAACACCGGACCAGGTAAGACCTCGATACTTGCCTCGAGCCCAATCTTCCTTTGGATTGGGGTTTCTGCGAGGTTGGCAATTCCTCAATTTGGGAATGAACGTTGAGTCCCAGGCTCTGACTCCTATGTCTGGCACGACATAGGCATCCTTAGGTCTGTTTCTCCTTTTCCCTTTTCTTTCCTGTATCTTCTGAATGAAAGAGTGTGAGTGTGTGAGTGAGTGGATAAAGGCTTTGGCTACGGGGTCTGATTGGTCTCTCTCCTGCCATTCTGTGAAGTCCTTAACAACTTAAGGGCACTTGCCTCTGAGGGCTTCGACTCCCAGCCAGAGGCAACCAGGCATGGGGGTTTATACGTGTGGCCCAATGTTAAGGACTTCTTTAGATCCCCAGAGAGGTCCTGCCAGGCGAGCATCAGATAGTTGCCCTCCCTCCTCTCTCTCTCTCTCTCTCTCTCTCTCTCTCTCTCTCTCTCTCTCTCTCTCTCTCCCTCTCTCTCTCTCTCTCCCTCCCTCCCTCCCTGCCTCCCTCTCCTTTTCTCTTTTCCCTTTCTTTTCTTTCTTGTCGGTCATCATTTCAATCATCGTTCGGACCAGAAAGGTCTCTGGTCCACTTTCTTTCCTCTCCCACTTTCTTCCACTAAGCAACCAGTTATCCCATCGGTCTGCTCCTATGATGGGCGGTTCAGTTCAGGTCAGCCACCAGGCCTTAAAGGCTCTATGGTATCTCTTAAAGTTCTGGGCCTTATGGGGAAGTGCTGGACCCTAAGGCTAGCTGCTCAGCGCCCAACAGATTCTATCAAATTGCAGGAAAACAAAAGCTTTTAGGAGACTTCCGAGTAAGCTATTCAATGTCACACACAGTCTTTTTTTTAATGAAGAGTGGGAGAGGTTTTCATTTAACAACACAAAGGATGGAGCCTTAGGTCAAAAAGTGCAATGCTATTTCAGAGAAGATGGGAATATACAGAGATTTCTTTTATCCAACAATTCCAAGAAAGCATTATGTTGCTCAGTTTTTTCTATTCAGTATAACAAGCACTATAACTCCACGACATGAAGACATCTTGCCATTCATTAATTCATTGCAATTTTGTGTTTTATGAAGTAATTTCTTGACTCCTCTAGGACAGTGATGAAGTGGTCTGGAATTACAATTATCATGGATTACAAAGAGGAGGAAAGAAAGTGACAAAAAACAAAATTGAGCGTAATTAATTGCATGGAAGATAGCAAGGTGATATACCAATTAGATGACAGCTACTTATCCATCTGTGTCCTACTGCTTCTCAACAGAACAATGGCTAACAACAATGAAATGCTTCTATTTGTAGAAAGGTAAGTATACTCATTTGTGTCTTAGACTTATTGAAAATAATTGGGAATATTTCCCATATACTTGTCTTTTCGAAGCCAAACATACACTCAAATAGATCAATACATTTGAATTTTGAAGGATACAGGGCCAGGCAACACGATTTGTGGTTTACACCTGCTCTGTGCTCAGGAACACTCCTGGTGGTGCACCGGGTACTGTAAGTGTTGTCAGAGGTTGAAGCTAGGTCATCTGTAAGGAAATACATTATCTTACCTGCTGTTTCCAGCACAAATCAGGATATTTCTTTTTCTTTTCATATTTTTAAATTTTTTTCAATCAGGATACTTCAAAGACCACTCTAAGCTAACATGTCCACTGGTTTACATAAATACAATATACTTAACAAGCTGTTCTGTTCATTGAGAGCACTCATTGGGCTGGTCTCTTGTTTGATTTGTATTACTGGCTAGCAGGCAATGCTAACAGTACAAACCAAGGACCATTAGATTAACCACATGACCTCAGCTTTTGTTTGTTTGTTTTTTTTTTTGGTTTTGTGATGGAGGTAGGTGCCCCAGAGATCTAAAAGAGTGGTTGGAGATAGTGGGTGGGACAGAAAAGGAGGAGGGAAAATAAATTTCCATTGCTAAGTGACTTTTACTGCAAAATACAGGACAGAACATAAGAGTTTGATTCTTCTTTTTTTTTTTGTTTTTTGTGTCATATCCAGCAATGCTCAGGGGTTCCTCTGGCTCTGCACTCAGGAATTACTCCTGGCAGTGCTCAGGGAACCATATGGGATGCCAGGGATCAAACCTGGGTTGGCCACATGCAAGGCAATGCCTTACATGCTGTGCTATCACTCTGGCCCCCATGAGTTTGATTTTGGCAGAAGCAATCAACTATGGAGGTCAAGAATAAGCTCACAGCAATGTCAAGATAACATCTGTTGAAGCATGTATCTAAAATACATCAAAACCTTCTATGAAGGATGTGTGAGTATCCAATAACCAGACAAATAACTTGCCTATGTATTTTAACTTGGTTCTCCTGAGTGTTGATGAAGAAGGCCTTGTACGTATTTGGAGAATTAATAGAAATATTTACCATAGAATTAACAATGCTCTGAAACTAAAAAAGCAGAATATCACTTAAATTTAAGACTAGAATAACTTAGGAATCATTTCTAGATATTGATGCTAACTTAATCAAATTCTCAACTAAGAAGTAAAAAACGTAATGTATGCAGTAACATAGCACATATATGTATGTATGTATATATATATAACTTTATAGTTAAGACACTGTTTATGTTGCTGAGTTTCATATAAATTTGTTATCTAATTTTTAAGTGATGCTAGAAGATATTCTAAAATTCCTCTTGATTTTACTTCAAGAGAACCAGAGGGCTAAAATCTAATAGAATTTAAAGCTTTTAAAATATTTCCAAACAATATGGGCATTCCTCCGAAAACTAGACATTGAGCACCCGTTTGCTCCAGCAATAGCACTCCTGGGAATATACCCAAGAGACCGAAAAACACATAGCAGAAACACTATCTGTACTTCTTTATTCATCTCTGCACTATTCACTATAGCTAGAATATGTAAACAACCTAAATGCCCGAGAACAGAGGACTGGCTTAAGAAACTGTGATTCATCTTCAATATTGAATACTCTGCAGCTGTCAGAAAAGATGAAATTATGAAACTTACCTGCAAATGGATGGACATGGAGACTATCATGCTGAGTGAAATTAGTCAGAAGGAAAAGGACAGATATAGAATGACTGCATTCATTAATGGGATATAAATAGATACCAGTGTTTTACTAAATGTGTGAAATGGTAATGGCAGATTAAAACTCACCATTGAATATACATAGAGAAACTTAAGTGATAAACTCTAAATATCCTCAAGGCTAGCCACAATGTGTAAAACAAGAGGGAGAGAGATGCAGAGACAGAGAGAGAAAGAGAAGAAACAGGGCTACTTGCTGTTGAGGCAGCCTGGGGGTGGGTGGGAGGGGTGGGGGTACATTGGTGGTGGAAATGGGGCACTGGTGGAGGGATGGGTGCTGGAATACTGTATTACCAAGAACCAATTGTGAACACCTTTGTAATTGTATGTCTCACGGTGGTATAATAAAAATTTTTTCAAAAATAAAAAAATAAAATAAAATATTTCCAATCACACATTTGACTTGCTATTTGTATATGGATATGGATATGGATATAGCAAGCCAAATGTTTATATTTCTATATATATTTAATCATTTATTTGATTTTTAATATTTCAATGTATTTTTTATATTTCCAGAATGAAAATGGTTGAGAAATTTTGTAACTCAAAGATTTACATTGGGATGATCTTTAATGTTCAATATTGTTTAGAAGTTTTATGAATCATAATTTTTTGCATGATAAACATTCTTTAGATGTTTTTCCTTTAATATTTTCCATGTTTTGTCTTCTAAAACTATGCAGGTGAAACCTCCCACCGTGGTTGGTCAATTCTACACGCTTTACTTTGGATCTATCTGGATGTTCTTCCTTGGGATACTAGGCTTTGATACCTATGGGAATGAGGCTTTGAACTTCAGCTGTGATCCAAACAGGAGAGAAATAAACCTCTTATGTTTCAAAAAGTTCAGACCAATCACCCACAAGTAAGTTTCTCTGCTGCACAAACATCCTCTAATATATTTTATTCCCCATTTGAAATATAAACTAATGTCATAATAGAGTCAAGACCATGCTAACATATATAATTTCCATAATTACTCCTTTTTCTCTACATACCTGTGTATTTCAGGTAAATTAGCTTCCGTTGATTAAGAGTTTCTTCCTATCCAGAATTTTTACTATCTATTGTTTCAGAATGCTTGTCTAGGCTTAAATTAGGAACTTCAAATTGAATTAGCTACTAAAATAATTATTAGTAATTAGTAATACCAGTGAAATAACTTTAATTTTGCCATTACTGTACATTTAATTTTTAAGCACAAAGATTGACTAAGGTATAGTAAATATAATTATTATGCTATTTTTATGGTTTGTGAAACTTACAAAACTTGAATTTTTTAAGTTAGCTTCCCTTCTATCAGTGACTTATTGTTGTATGTTTTGCAGGTTATATGTTGATAGACCTGATGAATATATTTCTAACTTACATTAAATGTTCTGGGCATTACAATTAGTGATTGTCCTCATTCCTGGAGCAATTTTCCATATAAATGTTGCATGTAAAGGCATTGATCAAGAATGCATTTTTCAAAAATCCACTGTGATATACATCCTCTCCATTTATTAAGAATTAGTCTAGAAGGGGCCAGAGAGATAGCACAGTGTGTAGGGCATTTGCCTTACACTGGACAAACTGGGTTTGACCCCGCACCCCATATGGTCCCCGAGATGACCAGGAGTAATTCCTGAGTGCGGAGTCAGGAGTAACCCCTGAGCATTGCTGGGTGTGACCCCATCCCCACAAAGAAAGGAAACAAAAAAAGAATTGGTCTTGAAGTGTTAGCATTTTGATTTCAGATTCATCTCTTTGGTTTCCAGTAGAACCTCTTTACCTGTGTGATGCTGGATCTCTGGAGCCAAAATTAACTATATGATAAAATGCACAATTTCAGAAAAATTGGAGAAGACATTTTGCTCATTGCAATGTATGCACTTACTGTAATTACAATGGTGTTATATGTTGCTGTGTTTTTTTAATCATATTTCGAAGATCATGCTTTCTAAATATGCAATAATCAAAAAGATCAAATATCTATTATCATACCAGGTTAATTTTTTAATTTAGTTTTACTTTATTCAATGAGTATCTCAGTTTTAAATATAAATGTCCATTCTTTCAACTTACCTCAGCAAATCTGGAATTTTTTCTAGACTGAAATACATTATTAAGTTCTATGGAAGTATAATCTTGGGCAAATACATTTTGTTCAAAATTTGATCTACTTTTAAATTTTTGTCTTGTCACATATTCAAAAATGCATAGTACAAAGGTCAACTTGTTTGTAAATGGCAACTTTACAGAGTTGTCTCACTTACAACACCTTGATGTATCACAGTAATTTGAGGCCAGAGAAACTTTTATCATCTCTTACACCATGTGGAAAATTGAGGCTCAGAGGTGTCTAATAGCAACAATCAAACCGGGATCCATATACTGTCATTTCCCTTTCCACTGCAATTTGAGGTTTGAGCATATAATTATTTTTGTGTTCAAGTAAGAAATAGCTTATTTAAGTACAAAAGATATAAATAAAATCATTCTATATTAGATCCATCACTTGAATATATGAAGCAATTGTATTTTCATTATTGCATTTGCCATTTTATTTAAATGTTTCATAGCAAATGATATAGTAATATAGATACAGTATATCGTAATGTAGATATGATAGTAATATAGATATAGTGCATAGTAATATAGATATAGATACAAAATAAATTTAAAATGCTTTGAAAAATACTGCCTGTGGTTTCCTTACCTGTGTTAAAAAAAATTCCTAGGTGCCTATAATATATCCTACAACTATTATTTTGGTGTTCCAGATTGCTAAAAGGGAAATTATATTTATCTTGTTAGACTTCTAAGTAATTATGAAACTAATCTTAACAACACTTTGTACAACCTAATGCATTTATTATCTGCTTGCTTTACCAGTAATCATCATCATTTGATACAGTGTTAAACCTTTATCCGTTGGAGTAGAGAGATAGCTCAAAAGACTGGAGCGATAGCCCAGCTGGTAGGGCGTTTGCCTTGCATGTGACCGGCCTGTGCCTGCCCAGGTTCAATCCCTGGCATTCCATATGGTCCCCTGAGCACCGCCAGGAGTAATTCCTGAGTGCAGAGCCAGGAGTAACTCTGGGTGTGACCCAAAAAGAAAAAAAAAAAAAGACTGCACAAACTCAGATTCAATCCCCAATGCCACATGCTCCACCAGGTACCAATTGGAGTGACAATTAGCACTACAACAGGAGTAGCCCCTGACTCTGATAGGTGTTTCCCCAAAATCTTAAAAATTGTTATCTATGTCTGCCATATTGTGAAATCATACATAACCAGTCAAATACTCAGTTTAAATATTTCTCTTAGGCATTATTCAGTCTGAGGTAGGCAATCGGGGACATACTGCCATAAATTTTAAGAAGCCATAAAGCCAATAAATATCTGAAGAGGTAAGACATAATGTGAAAAGAAATTTCTTGCTCCCAATTCAGCAAGGTCAAGGAAAATTATCCTCCTCAGAAAATTAACAAGTCCCCTATTATAGTCCTTTTTACTTTATGACTCCCTAGCAAAGATCCTGTCTGGGTCCAGTAAGATAAGGCAGCTGTGAAAACAGGCCTTTAAAATCATATTCCCAAAACAAATGGAGCACTCCAGTATGGAGATACTGCAGTTTCTCTTAAGATTTCATCATTTTTAATGGTAATGGCAGATTAAAACTCACCACTGAATATACACAAAGAGACTTAAGTGATAAACTCTAAATATCTGCAGGGCTAGCCACAATGTGTAAAATAAGAGGGAGAGAGATGCAGAGACAGAGAGATAGAGAGAGAAAGAGAAGAAACTGGGGTACCTGCTATTAAGGCGGCCTGGGGGACGGGAGGGGGAGGGGTACATTGGTGGTGGAAATGGGGCACTGGTGGAGGGGTTGGGTGCTGGAATACTGTATTACCAAGAACCAATTATGAACACCTTTGTAATTGTATGTTTCACGGTGGTATAATAAAAAAATTAAAAAAAAATAAAATAAAATAAAATAAAACTAGCTTTTAAGTTTAAAAAAAAGATTTCATCATTTTTAAGTTTGTTCTCTTTCTTTCTTTTTCTTTCTTTTTCTTTCTTTCTTTCTCTCTTTCTTACTTTCTCTCTTTCCTACTTTCTCTCTTTCTCTTTCTCTCTCTTTCTTTCTCTCTCTTTATCTCTCTTTCTCTCTTTCTTTCTTTCTTTCTCTCTCTCATTTTTCTTTCTTTCATTCTTTCTTTTTCTTTCTTTCTTTCTTTCTTTCTTTCTTTCTCTTTCTTTTCTTTCTTTCTTTCTTTCTCTCTCTCTTTCTCTTTTCTTTTTCTTTCTTTCTTTCTTTCTTTCTTTCTTTCTTTCTTTCTTTCTTTCTTTCTTTCTTTCTTTCTTTCTTTCTTTCTTTCTTTCTTTCTTTCTTTCTTTCTTTCTTTCTTTCTTTCTTTCTTTCTTTCTTTCTTTCTTTCTTTCCTTCCTTCCTTCCTTCCTTCCTTCCTTCCTCCTTCCTTCCTTCCTTCCTTCCTTCCTTCCTTCCTTCCTTCCTTCCTTCCTTCCTTCTTTCTTTCTTTCTCTCTTCTCTCTTTCTTTTTTTCTAGTTGAGAATTGAAAGTGTTAAAAGCTCATAATTTTTTAACAGTCTACCTTAAGAAATAATAAAAAGAAACAGTTTAAAAGCAAATTATCTAAGAGAAAATAAAATTAAGAGCATTAAACATCAAATTAGAAATGAAAAGACTAGATTGGGTCTCTCTCCCCATTTCCCGTAGCATCTCCACTCTGAAGCAGGAATGTTCTATTAGGTCAGAGGCACAGAGATGGGACTCCAGGAACAAGACATATCACTTGTATCACTTGTCTTCCCATTGTTCATTGATTTGCTCAAGTGCGTGCCAGTAACGTCTCCATTTGTTGGGAATGAGGTTCATTATTGTTACTGTTCTTGGCATATCAAATACACCACAGTTAGCTTGCCAGGCTCTGCCGTGGCTCTGGGTTCATCCCAAGGGGTCCATTATTTTTCTATGTCAGACCACCCAACATCCAGGGCCCACGGGGCAGAGCCCTGGGTGTAGACAAGTCTGTCTTCTGTCTGATGCAGCCAGGCACCACAGCCACACCTGAAACACCTCGAGAGCTGAAACTGCATTCATCTCTAGATATCCCAGCCCGGCTAGGTGAGTCCGAGGCTCTGGGTGGGCGCAGCCTCTGTAGTGAGCGAGAGCATCAGCAGTGCCTGGTGGCAATTTTTGCCCCTCCGTCTTGGAACTAGATATATGTCCATTATTATTTTTAATAATCACCAGCTGGATGGGGCAGTAGCTCTCATCTTGGCAGCTGACTGACCCCTTAAACAAGGACCCCAACCCCCTTATATCCCATAGTCTCAAAGGGCAATACAACTTAGAGTTAAGTTTGCCTCGTTTATATTACAAAGACATTTCACATTCCTTGCATAGGATTTAAGAATGATAGGAAGGAGTCATTCTTCTATGACTCCTTAGAAGACCTAAGGAGTCAAAAACTCCTGACTCCTTAGGAGTCAAAAACCTGCTGGGGAGCGTTCAAGGTGAGGTGAGATGAACAAAAGAACACATTACAGTTGCTAATTCAGCCTTCCGGACTAGCCCAAGGTGGCAAGGTCTTGTCAGACAGAAAAACAAGAAAAACCTGTTTCTGTCTAACTTCAAGCAGCATCCATTAGACTTCTTCTTGGGGGGCTAGTTACAGCCAACAAGGAAACTTGCAGAGTAATGATCCAGGATAACAGTGTCTTTGTATCCGCCATGTGAGAACAGTCTCACTAGAGAATTCTACATACTAACTCTATTGGGAGACAGTCTGCCAGGAAACCCTGTGTATCTCTTAACAGGCAGTATCCATCAGACCTTCCTTCACATATACTGAGATCTACTTTCTGCTAACACACTCCTGCTCTCAGTTCTTTCCCTATCTTATCATTCTAGCCCTGTTCTGGTTGGGATATCACATCCTTCAGAAACTAAACAGAATTGGGTGGAAGAGAGTTTAAATTTTCCTAATCACTCAAATTGAGCGAATTCCAAATTGTAAAGTATCAATAGTTCACCATAGTTCACCATCTATGGAACTGGATGCTCCACATCTGGACTTCCCCCTCGTCAGCACTCCACCCAGCAGACCAACCTATCACAGCCCGGCTCATTGATATCCACCCTGCAGCAGTCTTTTTTTAATCTGGCCCAGAGCCTCACAACAAGCCAGGCGACCCGCCACTCCATGAGGGCCTCCATGTTCCACATCCAGACTTCCCCCCTCATCAGCACTCCACCCAGCAGACCAGCCTATCACAGCCTGGATTATCGAGATGCACCCTGCAGTAGTCTTTTTTTAATCCAGCCCAGAGCCTCACAACAAGCCAGATGACCCCCGACTCCATGAGGGCCTACATTTTCTACATCTGGACTTCCCTCTCGTCAGAACTCCACCCTGCAGACCAGCCTATCACAGCCTGGCTCTCTCCGCCCTACACGGCCGAGGGGTTCATTAATAAATGCTGGATTTTTGAGATGACTACAAGAGTATGCTACCCGCCGCGGCAGAACCTGGCAAGCTACCCGTGTCGTATTTGATATGCCAAATACCAGTAACAATTATAGACCTCATTCCCACAACCTGATGGAATGGTTTGAGGCTCTTTATGTTCTTGGAGCAAGCAGGTGCCCTTGGGCTCTCCTTGCATGAGACAGGTCATATTGAGATGTTACTGGTGCCCGCTCCAGCAAATCGATGATGAATGGGAAGACAGTGATACAGTGAAAGTATCAACAAGAAAAGCCACCCTCATATGACAATACTCACTTTAATAGCACCCTCTTGTGACTTTTCTCCCTTCTATTATCTTCTCTTGAAGGGTGCAGGGTACTTAGGAAGAAGTTGGCCATCTGCTGGCCAGTGGAGTACAAAGACAGTTTTTTCCTTATTTTGTCCATCTTCCCTTGAAATGTATGCAAATAAAAAAATTTTGAACAAATTTAACCCTAATCCTAATTTTACCACTCACCCTATTCTAAATCTGACTTTAGCTTATGCCAAATTCCAACAATTAGACTAAAATCAACAAACACCATATATTTTGCTTTCATTATAAATGTTAAGTTCTAAACCTACTCCTATCCCAAGATTATGATGAGCCTGACTCTAGCTTGGGTTTCAATCAGAAATTAGCCCTAATTTAACACTCACACTATACTTAACTAGAAGTTTTAACTACTAACACAAAAATACTGACATCTAACCCATACAAAACCCCTAAATTTAAAATTAATCCTAACCCTATCCTCCTCTAACCCTAAACCTTAGCCTACACCTATATCATCTAATTAGCCTAAATTTTACAGTCGCCCTATACTTTCATTCTTTAATCTAGACACAGTCAAGCCTAATTCCTACACAATCCTAGGCCACAGCCTAGTTCTAACCCAATAATGAACCTATAAGATGTTTGAATCTAGCCTAGTTTAAATTACCCGTTAGCCTAAATTTAACAATCACACTATACTTATCTAGACCTCATTCCTGTGACCTGAAAAATGGTCTGAGGCGCCTTGTGTTCCTGGAGTGAGCAGAGGCCCATGGGCTATACTAGCACGTGACAGGGATGAATGGAGATGTTACTGGCACCTGCTTGGAAAATTGATGAACAATGGAAAGACAAGTGATACTATACTTATCACTTTAAACTATAAATACATAAAAATACTCCCACCTAAACTACACAAAAACTTAATACTAGCTCTATACATAAATTTAATCCTAATTCTAACACAGACCCTACACCAACCTGACCCTGGTTCATTACTAATTTCATCTGCTAGAACAGATTAATGATCACCATATATTTTGCTTTCATTTTTAACATTAAATACAGTCAAACCTAACACTTAACTCCTATACAACCCCAACACTGTACTAACCCTAAGCTTAATCTTAATTCTAGCTCTAACCCTATACTAACCCTATACTCACCTCCATCCTAACCTATGCCTAAATCCATCAGTTGGAATAAATTTAACCATCATCTTAATCTTAAATTTTTAGCTTTAAACAAAGTTAAATCTATCACCTAACTCCTACAGAATTCTTTTTTCTTTTCTTTTTTGGGTCACACCCAGCAATGCTCAGTGGTTTCTCCTGGCTCTGCACTCAGGAATTACTCCTGGCGGTGCTCGGGGGACCATATGGGATGCGGGGATCGAACCTGGGCAGACACTGGCCCAGCCGCATTCAAGGCAAATGCCCTACCCACTGTACTCCGGCCCCACTCCTACAGAATTCTAACACTAACCCTATCACTAATGTTAATTCTGTCCAGAACATTTGATAAATATGATTCTAGCCTATACCACTTAGTTTAAATTTAATTGCATTGTACTTAATAAGCAGTTTTAAGTATGAACACAGAAAAAAACTGACACCTTACTCATAACATTGCTAACTCTAATTTTAAGCCTAACCTAATCCTAGTTCTAATTCTGAGTTTAGCTAATGTCTAACTCCATCAATTAGTATAAATTTAACCATCATCCTAACTTTGCTTTCACTCTTAACTTCAATTAAAAGTCAAACCCAACACAAATCCTACATAATCCTAACCCTAACCTAAGTTCGAATCCTAATTCTATACTGAGCCTCTGAGAAGCCTAGACTACTTAGCCTAAATTTAACAATCACTATAGTTCATTTTCCACAGTGAACACATATAACCCATGAATAAATTTAACTCTAATCCTAGTCTTAAACTCAACCCTAATCTTTTTTTTTCATTTTCTTTTTTTAGCTTTTTTTTTAAAGTATTTTATTATACCACCGTGAGATATACAAATAAAAAGATATACAATTAAAAAGTTCATGTTTGGGTTTTGGTCATACAGTGTTCCAGCACCCGTCCCTCCACCAGTGCCCATCTCCCACCACCAACATCCCGGTTCCCTCCCCCTTCCCCAGCCCTGCTCCATGGCAGGTTCTTTATTTCTTTCCCTTTCTCTCTTTCTCTTTTCCTTCCCTTCCAGACTATGGATCACAGAAGATACATTAAAAGGTTGTCATGTGTATCCTTTTGCCTCTATTTAATGCTCAGTTCTAGGTTGGCATTAGTACCCTCGACAATTATTAGCACCCTGTTCCATTTTCTGTCTTACCTAACCTCTGACTCCCACACGTTGGTGATAATTTCCACCTTTGACAAGACCTCCTGATATATGTTTCACTTGACCTTGGATATTGGTATCATAATATGTACATATATATTTATGCCATGCAAATAAATGCAGTCATTCTGTATCTGCTCTCTCTCCTTCTGGCTAATTTCACTCAACATAATCTTCTCCATGTCCATCCATTTACAGACAAATTTTATAACTTCATTTTTTCTAACAGGTGCATAGTATTCCATTGTGTAGATGTACCAAAGCTTCTTTATCCAGTCATCGATTTTCCGGCACTCTGGTTGCTTCCAGATTCTGGCTATTGTGAATAATGCTGCTATGAACATAAAAGTAGGGACGGTGTTTCCGCTGCTTATTTTTGGTTTCCCAGAGTAGATTCCCAGGAGTGGTATGGCTGGGTCAAATGGGAGTTAAATTTCTAGTCTTTGGAGGAAAGTCCATATTGTTTTCCAGAAAGGCTGTACCAGCCGGCATTCCCACCAACAATGGATGAGTGTCCCCTTTTCCCCACATCCACGCCAGCACTTGTTGTTCTTGCTCTTTTGAATATGTGCCAGTCTCTGTGGTGTAAAGTGGTATCTCATTGTTGTTTTGATTTGCATCTCTCTGATGACCAGTGATGATGAGCATTTTTTCATATGTTTTTTGGCCATTCGAATTTCTTCATTGCTGAAGTTTCTGTTCATTTCTTATCCCCATTTTTTGATGGGGTTGTTTGTTTTCTTCTTGTAAATTTCTACCAGTGCCTGATATATCCTGGATATTAACCCCTTATCAGATGAGTATTGGTGAATATTCTTTCCCATTCTGTGGACTGCTTTTGT
This sequence comes from Cryptotis parvus, assembly GCA_021461705.1. Taxonomy (NCBI): domain Eukaryota; kingdom Metazoa; phylum Chordata; class Mammalia; order Eulipotyphla; family Soricidae; genus Cryptotis; species Cryptotis parvus. The sequence goes on from JAJIBD010004087.1 coordinate 178,473, forward strand.
ATCTTAGTCACTGTTTCTTTGGAGGTGCAGAAGCTTTTTTAGTTTCATGTAGTCCCATATGTTTATCCTTTTTTCTAGTTGCTTTGTTAGTGATGTTTCACCTTTGAAGATGCCTTTAACTTTAATGTCGTGGAGGGTTTTTCCTATATTTTCTTCAATGTACTTTATGGATTCAAGTCTAATATTGAGATCTTTAATCCATTTTGATCTGATTTTTGTGCATGGTGTTAGACACAGGTCCAAATTCATTTCTTTGCATGTCGCTGCCCAGTTTTCCCAACACCACTTGTTGAAGAGGCTTTCCCTTACTCCATTTTAGACTCATTGCACCTTTATCAAAGATTAAATGATCATGTGTTTGAGGTTGGGTGTCAGGATACTCAATTCTATTCCATAGGTCCACAGGTCTGTTTTTATTCCAATACCATGCTGTTTTAATTACTACTGCCTTGTAGTACAGTTTGAAGTTGGGAAAGGTGATGCCTCCCATCTTCTTTTTCCCAAGGATTGCTTTAGCTATCCTTGGGGGTTTATTGTTCCATACAAATTTCAGGAGCGTTTGGTCAATTTCTTTGAAGAATGTCATGGGTATCCTCATAGGGACTGCATTGAATCTGTATAGAGCTCTAGGGAGTATTACCATTTTGACAATGTTGATTCTCTCCATCCATGAACAGGGAATGTGTTTCCATTTCCTTGTGTCCTCTTTTATCTCTTGGAGCAGTGTCTTGTAGTTTTCTTTGTACAGGTCCTTTACATACTTGGGTAAGTTGATTCCTAGGTATTTGATTTTCTGTGGCACAATTGTGAATGGAATCGTTTCCTTAATATCCCTTTCTTCTCTTTCGTTATTTGTATATAGGAAAGCCACTGACTTTTGGGTGTTGATTTTGTATCCTGCCGCTCTACTATATGTGTCTATTGTTTCTAGGAGTTTTTGGTAGAGAGTTTAGGGTTCTCTAGGTATAATATCATGTCATCTGCAAATAATGATAGCTTGACTTCTTCCTTGCCTATCTGGATGCCCTTGATGTCCTTTTCTTCTCTGATTGCTATGGCAAGTACTTCCAGTACTATATTGAATAAAAGAGGTGAGAGTGGGCAACCTTGTCTTGTCCCTTATCTCAGGGGGAAGGCTTTCAACTTTTCCCCATTTAGAATGATGCTTGCTGTGGGCTTTTGGTAGATGGCTGTAACTATCTTGAGGAAAGTCCCTTTCAATTCCCATTTTCTGGAGGCGTTTTAATCATGAGCGGATGCTGGATCTTGTCAAATGCTTTTTCTGTGTCTATTGATAGGATCATATGGTTTTTATTTTTCTTTTATTGATTTGATGTATTATGTTGATTGACTTGCGAATGTTGAACCATCCTTGCATTCCCGGGATGAACCCTACTTGGTCATGATGTATAATCTTCTTGATGATTCTTTGCATTCTGTTTGCTAGTATTTTGTTGAAGATCTTAGCATCCGTGTTCATCAGGGATATTGGTCTGTAGTTTTCTTTCTTTGTGTTGTCTCTCCCTGCTTTGGGTATCAGGGTGATATGTGCCTCGTAGAAGCTGTTTGGGAGTGTTTCTGTTTCTTCTATTTCCTGGAAGAGCTTGAAAAGGACTGGCAGTAGGTCCTCCTTAAAGGTTTGGTAGAGTTCACTAGTGAATTCGTCTGGCCCTGGGCTTTTGTGTTTAGGCAGAGTTTTAATTACTGTTTCTATTTCCTCGATGGTGATAGGCTTATTCAGGTATTGGAGATCTTCTTGTTTCAGCCGTGGGAGGTTATAGGACTTCAGGAATTGATCCATTTCTTCTAGATTCTCATGTTTCACGCCATACAGGCTCTCAAAGTAATCTCTGATGATCTTTTGGATTTCTGTGGTTTCTGTTGTGATGTCACCCTTTTTATTTCTGATTCTGTTTACTTGGGTTTTCTCTTTCCCTGTCCTTACAAGTCTTGCCAATGGTTTGTCAATCTTGTTTATTTTTAAAAAAAAACAGCTCTTGGTTTCATTAATCTTTTGGATTTTTTTTTTTTTTTTTGGTTTCCAACTCATTGATTTCCTCTCTAAGTTTTATTATTTCCTTTTTTTCTGCCTGAGTTGGGCTCCTTTTGTTGGTCTTTTTCTAATGTCTTCAGCTGTGTAGTCAGGTTATTTATGTGGGCCCTTTCTTGTTTCCTGATGAATGCTTGCAGAGCTATAAACTTCCCTCTTAACACGGCTTTTGCCGTGTCCCACAATCAACCCTAATCTTAACCCAACACATTTACCATGATACTAACCAAAGCTTAAATCCACCAATTAACCTAAAATTTACAATTGTTCTAACTTTGCTTTCTTTTTCTGTTTGTATTGAGGTCACAGCTGTTTTTCTTGGAGTTTATGTCTGACTCTGAGCTCTTGTCTCACTCCTGGTGGGGCTGAGGGTACCATAATAGGTACCAGGCATAGCACACACATTCTCAGTTGTTGTGACTTATATCACTTGTATCACTTGTCTTACCATTTTTCATGGATTTGCTCAAGCGGGCAACAGTAACATCTCCATAGGTCCTGTCACATGCTAGTGTAGCCCAAGGGCATCTGCTCGCTCCAAGAAAACAGAGAGCCTCAAACCATTCCTTCAGGTCATGGGAATGAGGCTATACTTGTTACTGGTTTTTGGCATATCAAATACGACATGAGTCGCTTGCCAGGCTCTGCCGTGCAGGTGTTGTTGTGATGTTGTGTTGTTGTGACTATACTGCTGAAGTTCATAACTGAGAACTTAATTTCTTAAGCTGCATTCTTTTTTAATTAATTTATTTATTTATTCCCCCCAAAAATTTTTATTACACCATTTTAGACATACAATTGAAAGATGTTCATGTAGAGTTTTGATTCTATAGTGTTCCAACACCCATCCCTCTACCCAAACCCATCTCCCATCACCAATGTCCCCACCTCCCTCCCCCTCCCACACCTCAACTACTTGGCGGGTTCTGTATGTCATTTCTCTCCTCTCTATCTCTCCCTCCCACCAAACTTTCTTGCACATCGTGGAATGCAGTGCATTAAAGGACATTAATGTTTCCACTATTTTAATGGACCGTGAGGCTGCGCGACCTGGGCTTGAACTGGTTTTGCTCTGTTAATCTGGTCATGAGGCAGTTTCCCAGCGTCCGGACAGCGAAGGTGGTGGCTAATGTGGTGGGTGAGTCTCATCTGGCTGTTAAGCTGCATTCTTAAGTGATCCTTAAATAAAGTGATAAAGGATAAGTGTCATAGCAGATCCTGCAGGGAGTTAGAGTTGCTTGGATAAAGCAGGTATTTCTTTAACCTTAATGTGTTGTTTTTTATCCAATGTGTCAAAAATCACTGTATCACTGTATCACTGTCTTCCCGTTCATCATCTATTTGCTCGAGCGGGCACCAGTAACATCTCCATATGACCTGTGTCATGCAGGTAGAGCCAAAGGGAACCTGCTTGCTCCAGGAACATAAAGAGCCTCAAACCATTCCATCAGGTCATGGGAATGAGGTCTATAATAGTTACTGGTATCTGTCATATCAAATAAGACACAGGTAGCTTGCCAGGCTCTGCCGTGCAGGTAGCATACTCTTGTAGTCATCTCAAAATCCAGCATTTATTGATGAACCGCCGGCCGCTTGCGACCCGCGAGCCGGGCTGTGATAGGCTGGTCTGCTGGGTGGAGTTCTGACAAGGAGGAAGTCCAGATGTATAAATGGAGGTCCTCATGGAGTGTGTGTGTGTGTGTGTGGGGGGGGGGGGTCGTCTGGTTTATTGTGAGGCTCTGCTGGGGTGTCAGGCCAGGGCTAGAACCTGCCATCCCTCCCCGGCACCTCACGAGCGGCTGGGCACAGGGAGAGCAACTGTGTCGTGTCAAAAAGAGAAGAAAAAAAAATTTAAAACTTCCAACACAACATTTTTTATATTTCACAATTAAGTTTAAGCTTTCTAAAATTAGAAAAAGAGTTCTATGATCTGTTAATGCCTTAATCTGAGGATTTGGACATCCTGATTCCTGGATGATGTTAAAAAGCAATTCATGCTTTAGTCCCAATCAACAATCATTACTTTCTTTGTGTTTTTCCTTCTCTAATTTTCCCCTTTTGTCATGAAAAGATGGGCTGGGAAATACAGCAAAACTAAAGCTCTTTCCTACCAGCAGGGAGCGCTGGTGTCTTTAGCGCCGTCACTGCTAAACTGCGGGGCCCGTAGCTTCAGAGCCACGCGCGCTGGGGCTGTCCTAGCTGGGAACCTGTAGTTGATTTACGGTTGCTCGGCAACAGGCGAGTGGGCGGGACCTGTCATGCGCGCTAGCGCGCGACCCTCCCGACGGAAGCGGAAGTAGGGAAGTGCTGATTCCTGGAGTAGACATGGCGGCTCTCGCTCCGCTGCCCCCACTCCCCCGCAGTTTAAGAGCATACAGCATCATTTGAGGACTGCTCAGGAGCATGACAAGCGGGACCCTGTGGTGGCCTATTACTGTGAGTTTTCCGAAGAGTCGCGCCCCTTCATGTAACCTTTCGATCCCCCCTCTCGTAGGTCCACACACGCACATACACACATACACACACAGCACGCACCCCGGGTCGTTGGGGTAGCCCCGCCCCCTGATCTTAGCCCTGTGCTTTGCCCTCTGGCCTGCCGGGGGAGCACCTTGGAGCCCCTTTCTTTTTTGGGGTCCCGGCCATCTCTGCCAGCCCGTCGGTCCCACAAAGACTGAGCACCCAAAGCATCTAGGTGCGCCTGTCTTGACCGTAAATATTCCAAAACTGCCGGCCTGGCTCTTGGACTCTTGTCGACCGTAAATATTCCAAAACTGCCGGTGTGGCTTTTTGGACTCTGCCTCGTACTGCCTTAGGATTTGCTTTCTGCGCCTCCTGCGTCTTCCAAGGAAACCTGGAATGTATCGGAGTTGTGGGAGGATTGAGTTTGAATCACAATGAGATGTGAGGTCCCGCCACCACCACCACCACGGTGTCAAGCTGTGGACAAAGGGGTTAAGATTCGTTTTAAGATCGGGGTAAAGTGCAGGTTATTAATGATGACAGACAGAAGCTCACTCAGATGCACCCAGTGGCTAAATGAGCAGGGCTGGAAAGAAGCGCTTGAATCTGGCCATCCCAGTTTTCTGTATCTGAGCTGCCCTCCCGCCAGTGAGAAAGTATCAGTTCCTGGGCTTGAGCTGTTTGATGGCAATATTCTGATTTTGCTTGTCCACGCCGTGACAGGTGATGGAAACACGCAGTTAGCTCAGACACTAATGGCTGTATGTGCACTTTACTTGTTATTCCTTCTTTACTGCGAATGAAACAAGTGACTGACCAATTACTGCTCTTTGGAAAGGAGTTTTGGAGTTTGAGTAGCTCAATCTAGTGTCTATCTCTGATGTATAATTTACAAGGTTCGCTTAAGCTTGGCTCACTGTCGGCTGTAAAGTACTATAGGTGTATCCGTTTTTATATCCCATTACATGCGAGGCCTTTCAAATCTCCATGCTCTTTATTTTCTCCGAACGTCTACTTTTTTCTTTCCCATCACTTGAAAGTTCGTGATGCAAGAGCTAACATAAATGTACTCTATAGGCAGAAAATTGATTACTCTCTCGGTTTTATCTACTGGTGTTCCCACCTTAGGGTCTGCTTTCCATTATACTTGAAGCATCCTCGCAGAGACAGTCCAATATCCAGCAAGTGTTAACTGGACATATTCTTGTATCAACTATACAAGTATGCTTGTACACTCTATGGCTGTATCAAGTACACACTCTGGCTATATCAGATATACACTATGGCTACAGTTATTGCTTTCAGGAAGCAGTGGGGCAAGGATGCTAAATCATAAACTTATTGTATAGAATATTTAAAAGACAAAACAGGGAGCGAATGGTGACAGTGTCTGAAGTAAGATCAGGCTTGGGGGGGTTTCACTTGGAAGCAAGTGAGGAATCCCAGCAGGGTGGTGAAGTGAGTGAGAGGCAGACCTTGCATCACCTGGGAGAAGTCTTCTCCAGAAGACCATAGCCAGGGTCTGTGTCCTCAAGCAGGAAGTTGGGGATGCCATTGAAACTGGAGGGGAGGAAACACGTGAGAAAATGGGTGTTACAGGACACAAGAGTTTCTTAGAATATTAAGTCCAGTCACTGTTCCTGTCTACACCTGATTCCTGTCTACACCTGATTCCTCACCAGAAGCGGTTGTTTATGCCTTGTGACTTCCAAAGGACCCCTTGTTTCCTGTGTCCTTATCCTTTCCCTTTTGCTATTTATCTTTCCTGTGTCCTTATCCTTTCCCTTTTGCTATTTCTCTTTCCCGTGTCGTTATCCTTTCCCTTTTGCTATTTCTTCCAAACTTGCCCTAGTTTCCTTTATTCTCTCACCTGACATTCCCCAAAGTTACGGGTGTCTCCCTGACAGTCTCTGACTGTTGCGGAGCCATTGTCTGTGGGCCTTTATTTCACAGACCCTCTTCAGCCCGTTGCCATGTGGCTTCCATGGCCATTATTGCACTGAAATGCCTTCAGCACGTCATGACAGACGTATGTTACCAAGGCCAGGTGACACTTAAATATCTTTCTTTGGAAACGTGGACTTTTTAAAGAACATATTTGATGATGTATATAGAGTTTGAGGAACAGTGGGATGAACTCTTTTGTGTGTAGGATATTTCATTCCATTAGTCTAATTTTTGCTAATCTGAAGGGTGTGAAATGGTGTCTGCTTGGAGTGAAATTTGCAATTCTCTGAGTCTTAATGAGGTCCAGCATCTTTTCGTATGTTAATTAACCTTTTGTGATTCTCCTTTTGAAATATTGCTCTTGACCACCTTTTCTTATTTTGCTGCTTCTCTCTTAATGACTTGGATACCGATCCTTTGTTACATGCATGCACATGTCTTGTCCAAATTCATTTTTTAAAAAAATGGTTTCTGGAATCCTTTGATGTTCAAAAGTTCAATTTAAAAACAGTCATTTAATACTTTTTGTTTTACATTCTGATTTTGTGTTATATGTGTGTGAACTTTGTAATTTTAACTTCCTTGAATTTGTAAAGTGAGTTTCCTTTGTGAATTTTGGAGAACAGTTTATTCTTAGCTCTTCAAATATTGCTTCTCTGTTATTTCTGTTTGGACTGAAATTGTGACTAGCCATGCAGTATACTTTAAATTGGACTATCCATGCAGTACACTTTCTCCTTTAACTTCTTTGTCTCCTAAGGCGTCCAGGCTGCCCAGCCCTTTGTCTCCAGACGTCTGTATAATTTCTCTTTAAAAACCTATTTTATTTTGTTGTTTTACTCTCCTCTTTGTTGTGGTGGCGGTGATCACGTGGGAAAAAAGATTCTCATAGTTTTAAATGCTATAGAAAAGATTTATATTTGCTATTTGATCATTCCTCAGTGTCTGATTGTGGGTCTGACGTGATTCTGCTGTTTAACAGAAGACTCTACGTGGTGAATTCTTACAATTTGTGCTCTGGACATACCTAAGCAGTGCTCATTAAATTTCAGCATGCAAGTCGTTCTACAAGAAATGAATTTCTCTGTTCTTAACTCCATGTGTTTCTTTCCGATAGCTTCTTTGTCAGGAAAGCGAAGTAGTATACCGCTTCTTTTCCCCAGGTGCTGTCCGTGATTGTCTTTATCGTACTTTTGAAAAGAAAAGTTTTAGGCCTATCTTTCGAGATTTTATGCTGTACAGATGGTGGACAATCTCAGGGCAGCAAGGGTAAAGGGACAAGTGAAATTACTGGTTTATGTGCAACATCCACTAATTAAGGTTAGGGCTTCCTGGCTTGCTCTGTCTTATCTGCCTGAACAAAGAGTAAGCCTTTATTCTAATATACTAAGCTGGAGAAAGAATGTCAGAAGAACATTCTAATTTCAGAGGGAAAGGAACATGGGAGAGGAGTCATTTAGAGAGAGTGTTTCTTTGCAGGAAGTAGCCTCAGGAGGCGGGATGGTTCTTAGATAGTAGCTTTTATGTCATCATTTTGAACTTTTATTCAGGGTGGGATATTTAAGGACCAAGGTTATGTGCAGAAAGGTGTGGGGAAGTTTTGGGGAACACCGCCGGGGTCCCCCGACAGTGTCAGGACAGAGGTTGTCTTCTACCTCCGAGGACGCCGGGAGAACAGATGAAAACTCACGAGTCCAGTGCAGTTCCAAAAAGGCTTTTAATAGTACAAAAGCTCTTCCACAACACTCCAATATAATGAACAAACTTTAGCTCTGGTCCGAACTTAGACCATACAAAGGAGCCTAAGTCTCCTACCAAAGAGAGAGGATCTCACCTGAGCTGAGTCCTACCCAGAAGGAGCAAAAGGCCAAAGAGCAAAAGGCCAAAAGCCAAAAGCCGCAGGAGCCAAAAGCTGAAGGCTGAGGAACCAAAAGGCAAAAGGTGAAGGGGCCTCAAGTCAGCCCCTTATATACACCAAAGTAATCCAACCGGGAGGGGCATGTCAACAAAGAACTCTAAACAGAGTATAGCACCACACCTTATTGCAGGTATAAACAAAGGTTGTGCCAAGGACTAAGGAGATTATCTCTTATGTAAAACACTGGAGAGAGAGAGGGCTGATATAAAGTAATACATCTTAACTTCATGAGCTTCATGTAATCTAAATGGTACCCACAAGGTCCTTCTTATTATTATCTGCACCAGGGTGATTCTGAGTATCTTGTTCTCCTATACTGAAAGGATCACTCTCCCCTGCTTAGAGCAAACTAGTATGATCCTTCCTATAGTCTTCCTATTGTCTCAACATAGCCAGGGTGGTAGTCTCCTGGTAAATTCTAACTGTCCCACGCTGGGTGCAGTGGGTATAAAGAGGATCTGTGCCCAATCTAGAAAACATAGAAGTCTTAGTAGATGCATAAGTCAGAAGTTATTCAATCAAGGTGACTTCTGTAAGTGCCACACCCTCTAGCAGTGTTTACAGAAGTCTCATTAGAATGAACCTTGACTTAAGTAGATTAAGCTGGGAGTGGGCAAAATAACAAAACTCCCAGAATAGCTAAACCTGTCCTCCAACAGGGAAGATTCACTGTCAGTTCAAGAACATGGAAGGACCAAACTGGAAAATTCTGACTTTCAGAATCTTAGATGTTCTGATTAATAAAGAGCAGAAGAAATGCTGAAAGGGGCGGGTTGCCTCTCTTTCCAGTGACAAGCTGTGTTGCATATCCGGAGTTGTAGAATTAGAATTCAACAATGAGATGGGACATATGAGTTTGCTTGGTAACATTTATTGGAAGTGCGAGATTAAGTCATATATTTCTGGAAAAATGACCCACTGACTGATTGGTTTGACGTTACATGACTAACTTTGCCACTTGTGTTAAATGGTGTGTGATCTTACAATAAATGAACTGAGTCTTTAGCTCTGAGGGTTGTTTTTTCCCCTTGTGGTATATCTAAGATGGGTGGTAGGATGAAAACATTAAACATTTTCTATTTTGGAAGCAGTGTTGAGTTTCCGTCTCTCAGTCTCAGTCTTAAGCCTTAAACAAGAAGCCTCACTGCTGAGACAAATTGATGAATCTTTGAAAATTTTCTTCTATAGTTACATTAGTTGATAAAAATGGAATTATCCTATGCTTTATACAAATCCTTTTGTAATTTTTAAACATTCAAAGCATCTACTGGGATGCTTTAATAATTGATGCTTTAATAATTAAACACTTATTTGGTGATTATTGATTTTCAGCTGTGTTTAAGGAATTTGATAATTTTGTTGTTGAATAAAACTTCATTTTTGCACTTAATATGAATTTTCACCCACTTAATATGAATTTTCATAAGTTAAACTTATGAAAGTAGGAATAGAATCAATATTATTGGTTCATTTAAGATATAAATCATGTTAATTCAGATAGTGATGAAACTCATTCTTTTATTAAATAAAAGTTTTATTATACCACCATGAGATACAATTACAAAGATGTTCTTGATTGGGTTTCAGTCATACATTGTTCCAGCACCCGTCCCTCCACCAGTGCCCTACTCCCCCCAAGGTCCCCAAATGCCCTCCCCACCCCCAGCCTACCTCTATAGCAGGTACTTTTCCCTTCTCTGTCTCACTGTCATTCTCTCTCTCTCTCTCTCTCTCTCTCTCTCTCTCTCTCTCTCTCTCTTTTTCTCTCTCTCTCTTGCTGCTTCTCAAACACATTATGGCTTGCTCCTATAGACACTTAGGAATTATCATGTAAATCCCTTTATGTACATTCAATGCTCAGTTCTAGTCTGACATTACCAGATAAAACACATTCTAAGATAGGATCCTTTAAAAACATTTTTTTTTTTAATTTTGGCATTTAAAATTTTTAATTTTTTAATGCTCCTGGCTCTGTCATGGGACTCATTGGGGACCGTGTATGTGGTGGTGGTGTGTGTGTGTGGGGGGGTGGGAATGGAACCGTTGCCTCATGCATGCTGGAGCAAAGTTTACTTTCAGTAAGATTTTACCTTTTATACTTAGGGATTATTATTAGTGCACATATTTTTTTAATTGCCATAGCTTCTCTGTTCCATACACCTTTAACACTGTTCTTGCTCTGTCAGAAAAGTTGGTAGCAATTTACAATGTTAAAAAATATGCTAGGAAAATTAAATTAGGACTTTTGTACATACAAATACTTTCCTTTACAAAAAAATTCTGTAGGAGAAAAATTGAAGATAGGGATTACAGAGATTCCCAAGTTTATTTTGCCTACTGCCCAGTTCTCAAAGAAGCACCCTGGAAATCAGCCCTCCTTAAGCAAACAGACAAAAACCCACCCACCTCAGTATTCCTGAGGGTTTTGCTGTCTCCGTGGAGCTGAGAGCAGCACTTTAAGCCCAGTAGCACCCACACTGGGAAAAACTGGACTAGAGGAATCAAGCAACTTTTGTTTGAAAATAAAAAAATGTGTTATTGTTTAAATACATGTGGTTAATATCAAATTATTATATTTATCCTTGAAAGTGATGTAGGTGGGCCTCACAGGTGGCTCTTGTGAGACAGGAAGGGAGAGAGCTGGTTGCTTTCTCCCCTGCCGCTGTCGCCTGGGACCTGCTGGGCAGGCTAAGGACTGATACAGTCTGCGATGAGCCCCTGCACAGCGGGGCCTGAGCCCCACCAGCCCCACGAGGTGGCCGTCGCCTGATGTCCGCTTGATCTCTCGGCACGGGAGTTGATTCCCACCACCCAAGGTTTTTTCGGGGAGCCATGGACTCAGGCTGGAGTGAGGAATGGCTCTTTGCAGGAAAGGAAAGTCAGTCCTAGGCCTTAGCCAGGGTTTCCTCAGGGTTCTTGTCTTCCCTGCAGAAAAAGAATTTTCAGGAGTTGACAAGCAGTGAAGTAAAACAGGTTTAATTAAGGATGAGGAAGGAATGGACAGAATAACGCTCTCAAGGGAGAATTCAGGCTGCTCCAAAGGAGGAGAGCCCAACTGATTTCCAGATAGGTTTTTATCCTCGTGGGCTGGAATGTTCTGGAATCTTCTGCGAGCTGGGTCCGAAAGGTTGATCCGTCTCCCTCAGGGTCTGTTGTGATAATGGTCTTATCACATCTGGGTCCCTGGTTCCCAGAGGTGCCCCCTGGACAGCGGAAGGAACAGTGTTTATTCTTCAGGAACTCTTATTGCCGTGTGCCCCCTGTCTGCCTGCCTACATCAAAGTGTCATGATTTAAAATATCAGTGAAGTATAGAAATCATGTTTTTTATATACTCTCATGAAACATAGTAATAATAACTTTCAAACATGTAAAATGATTTCTATATTCTTCCAATAAACTGAAGTTTTTAAATGTCTAGAATAAGGAAGAACCATTTATAAAATAAAAAATATTAAAGATTATTTTGCTAACCCAAAAGCTGACTCGTACCTTGATTAACTTTCTCTAGATCACACAGATTTCGCTTTCGCAGCTTGCTCTTTGTGGCGTCTGAGTTCGTCTAGACAGCCCTCTTCAGCCCCCCTGCGTCTCCGGGTCAGCAGCTGCCTTCCTGCTGTAGCCCATAGACCTGCGCTTATAGAACCCAGGGGTTTATCCACACAGCACCGTGCTTGCATGCCAGCAGCGCTCTGTGGGCAACCAGATGTCTGCTAGTCTGGAATGATTTCAGTCTGCCTCTCATCATGTTCTCAGTGTGTTTGAATACCTATTTAGCTTCCTAGAGTCCCCTGAAAGATAGGGATTAATGCCTTTTTTTTGCTGTCACCACCTGGCACACATTGGTATTCATAAATGTTTTGGAAATTCCATCTTTGCGATTAACAGTTCACTTGAATGTCACTCTATGAGAGCAAGAAGCATGACTTACATTCCTCAGTAATATCATATAAGGCATGGATATTTGTACCATTGGTTGAGTAAGCCGGACAGTATCATAATTTATCTTTGACTGTTCTTTCATTAAAGTAAGAAAATGTGATGGAAAGATTTCCAGTGCTTTGTTGTGATTTGTTGCCTCGCTGTGTTTATAGTCATGGTTTAGATGAAAGCATAGGCATGTCATTATAGGATGATTTGTGTGCTCCTTTCCGTATTATATGTCTTCCAAAAACGATTTACTGTTCTACGTTTATAGAAATGTACCTTAGTATTTCTATATGTCTGTGTTCTTTTGTCTCTCCTTTTCAAATTGGGGTAAATACTAAAATACTTTTATCCACTTTCTTTTTGAGTATACTAGCCCTAATGCACTTACTGTTTTTGCTTTCAGTTTTAAAATGCAAGTAATAGAAGAGTTAATTTTGTGATATATGAAATAATCATTTCTCAAAAGAATTCCTTTTAAAAATTGCTCTTGGCAGGGGCTGGAGAGGTAGCCAGTGAGTCGCACACTTGACACTGCCAGCCCAGGTCCAATCCCTGGCACCCCATAGACTCCCCCAAGCCTCTCCTGGAGAGATCTCTGCGCTCGTAGCCGGGTAAGCCCTGAGCACTGCAGGTGTGGCCTAAAAACAAACAAAAATGGCATTGGGGAGGGGTGTTCCCAGTATGCTCACTAGGCCTTAGGGCCGCACCTGTCATTCTTGGCCAGCCAGGCCTTTCCTGAGGCTTAGATCCCATGATGCTGGACATAACCAGACCTTGCTGGCCATGCTCAGGAGCCCACGTGCTGCACATCGAACCGTGGGCTCGTGTATGCTGGACATATGCCTTAGTTGCTGTACTATCTTCTGGTCCTATAAGAATTCCTTTTTTAAAAAAGTTAGACCATGCTAAACCTAGAGCTCTGTCCACTTGTAGGAAATAAGGATAGCCTGTGTGTCCACTGCTCAGGGTCTCCTGTGGTAATACCTTGCACAAGTTTAGTACGGTTGGGCTGGAGGGATAGAAATATATAGGGCACTGGCCTTTACATGATGGCCGGTTCAGTCCCCAGCACCATGTATGGTCAGTTGAGCCCTACCAGGAGTGATCGATCCTTGAGCACAGAACCAGGAGTAAGCCTTGAGCACTGCCAGGTATCATCCCGAACAAAAAAACAAACAAAGGAAAGATCTTAAAAATCGTATAGACCACCTGAATGGTAAAGTAAAGCGGTCTGTGGGAGGATTACGGCCAGGACAGCGGTGGCTTACCTTCGTAACAGTGAATCTCTGTTCCGAGCCGCGCCAGAGGTCCTGGACCTGGCTCAGTATTTGGGGAACCCGCACTTGAATGGCAAAGGCCTCTTATATGTAGCACTTGGAAACTAGTTATAAACTGGGAAAGGAACTAGATTATGCTGTCGAAAACCGAAAAAGGGACAAAAGCCCTTGCAGTTATTTGGGAGGTTTTTGCTGTGTGGACAGGCTTCGTGTTATTAACAACATAGCCGCAAGTTCCCTATTCTCCCCTCTTATGTTTAATAGAACCAAAAAATAAATTTTTTGAGTCTTTGCTAAACGCACACCATATGATAGATACTTTGCTTTTTTTTTTAATATATTTTATTAGACCACCGTGAGATAAACAGTTACAAAAATGTTCATGTTTGGGTTTCGGCCATACAGTGTTCCAGCACCCATCTCTCCACCAGTGCCCATCTCCCACCACCAACGTCCCCGGTTCCCTCCCCTCCCCCAGCCTTCCTCCATGGCAGGCTCTTTTAATATGATAGATACGTTGGTTCTGTCATGTTTACCCCCACTTAAGGCAAGACCAGAAAGATTCTTTCCTTTTTATTTTTTTTCTAACTGAATACATCAAACAAGTTTGGTTTTCTGTTTCCTCTAGGGGGTGACATTGTACAATTAATAGACTTGAGCTTGTGTGTATAGAGAGAATCACTTGTTAATGTTAACATAGAGAAATTAAATACAGTTGCTCCAGGCATTATAAATGGATTACTGAATTTTTAGATGTGTTAGGACACACAAGGATAGAATTTTAATTTAGATTTAAAGTCACTGTAATATTGTATATTGATGATATTTGTGTAAGTAATCAGTTGCTTGTTATATTTTGTTAATCACATAAAAGTTAGAATTTTAAGCTAACCAGACAAGTTTATTTAGCCAAAAAAGCATAATTTTTGCTGATTTCTTACCGTGATAAAAAGTTAATAGTCCTATTAAATTTTTATCATTTTTTTGTTACACGCTGACTCAGGATTCTTTGTTACAGCTATAACAGGTTAATGAACACATACAGAAAATTGTATCTGATTTGTCCATTGGCATTCTCCTTTTGTAGCTTTGTTGTAATGTTGTAAACGTATCTTCGCCTAGTAAACTTTTATTTAGAAATAATTTTTGTGTTACTGTTGTAAATTTTTTTTTAAATAATTCTTCACAGAATGTTCAGAGGCTGAGTAGACATGTTGATAGAGTCAAGTAACTTGCCCTTAAATACCATTTCTCTGGGTATCCATGCAGACTTTAGCATCTTTGGTAAGGTTTATATTCTATGTCAGCTTTATGTGTTCAAAGTGAAAGCTTACTTTCTCCCGAGCAACAGCACAGAATTAAAAGATTTGATAGATTTTAGTGCCTTATGTAGCTGCTCCATTAAAATTCATCTTTTTTGTAGTTTGGTGGTTTCGAATCTGTTAACTATTGTTTCTTAGGAAGCATTTTGAATTTCATTGAATCTCTGCCGTGAACTTATTAAATATCCCTTTTTTGTCTTGTTTTTTTTTATTTCTTTTGCCATGTGCAGTTCTCACATATGAGGCATATTATTTACTACCTCGCATATAATTAGGGAACTTCGTTCCTGTCTCTCCTGTTCTTTGACATAGTTTTACATTTTACTTAAACAGATATCATAAGCATATATTATTACATTTTTAATTTTTATGACTTTAAAATTTTTTAATTCTTTGTTTCAGTAGAAAATAACTTTTTTTTAAATTTTTGCTTTTTTGGGCCACACCTTGCAATTCTCAGGGGATTACTCCTGGCTCTGCACTCAAGAATTACTCTTGGTGGGGCTCAGGAACCATATGAGATGTCGGGGATCGAACCCCTGTTGGCCGCAGCAAGGCAAATGCCCTAGCCGCTGGACTGTCGCTCCCCTACTTTTTTAAAGAAAACAGAATAGAGGCCGGGGAAGAGAACAGGGCTTAAGGTGCTTGCCATTCGTATGTGGCTGTCCTTGATTCGCTCAGTGGCACTCCACGTTAGCTGAGCACAGAGCAAGACCAGTAAGTCGCCCTCAATACCACCAAGTGGGCACAGCGCTCTGCCCCCAAGAAATAATAGAATGAAAGCATACTAAAATATTTTCTCATGTCGTTACCATTTTCAGCACTTTTCATCCTCTTTAATGTACATCCAAGTTTTAAATGTTCTATATTTTATTTATTTATTTATTTATTCATTCGTTTATTTATTTATTTATTTTGCTTTTTTTTGGGTCACCCCCGGCAATGCCCAGGGGTTTCTCCTGGCTCTGCACTCAGGAATTACTCCTGGTGGTGCTCGGGGGTCATATGGGATGCCGGGGATAGAACCCGGGCCAGCACTGGCTGGTCGCGTGCAAGGCAAACGCCCTACCCACTGGACTATTGCTCTGGCCCCTAGTTTTGTTTTTTTTTTTTTTTTTTTTTTTTTTTAAGGAAACCTTTATTGAGCTACTGTGATTTACAGTAATGTAAATGATTGTTGCAAGAAAGTATCGTCCAACACTACAGTAGTGTTGGAGGACATGTTTAGCTAATCTGGGAGTTTTGTTGTTTTTGCTCACTCCCAGCTTAATCTTATTTAAGCCAATGTTCATTCTAATGAGATCTCTCTCCTATGTAAACACTGCTAGAGGGTGTGGCAGTTACAGAAGTCACTTGATTGAATAACTTCTGACTTATCACTGTCACTGTCTTCCCATTCATCATCGATTTGCTCGAGCGGGCCCCAGTAACATCTCCATATGTCCTGTCTCATGCTAGTAGAGCCTAAGGCATCTGCTAGCTCCAGGAACATAAAGAGCCTCAATCCATTCCGGAATGAGGTCTATAATTGTTACTGGTATTTGGCATATATATCAAATACAACACGGGTAGCTTGCCAGGCTCTGCC
>JAJIBD010004088.1:0-45726 GCA_021461705.1 Cryptotis parvus
AAGACTGAAGACACGAATTACCAGAACTTGTGGGATACAGCAAAAAGCAGTGTTAAGAGGAAAGTTCATAGCTCTTCAGGCATTCATCAGAAAAGAAGAAAAGGCCATCATAAATAGTCTGAATTCACAACTTAAGATCTTAGAGAGTGATCAACAAAAGGAGCCCAACCCAAGCAGAAAGAAAGAAATAATAAAACTTAGAGCAGAAATCAATGAGATGGAATGTCAAAAACAATCCAGAAGATCAACGAAACCAAAAGCTGGTTCTTTGAAAAAATAAACAAGACTGACAAACCACTTGCAAGACTTGTAAGAAAAGCAAAAGAGAGAACCCAAATAAATAGATTCAGAAACAAAAACGGGGACATCACAACAGAAACCACAGAAATTCAAAAGATCATCAGAGATTACTATGAGAGCCTGTACGCCACAAAACAAGAAAACCTAGAAGAAATGGACAAATTCCTGAATTCCTATAGCTTCCCAAGTCTGCAACAAGAAGATTTGGAATACCTCAACAAACCTATCTCCATCGAGGAAATAGAATCGGTAATCAAAAGTCTCCCCAAACACAAAAGCCCAGGTCCAGATGGATTCACCAGTGAATTCTACAAAACCTTTAAAGAGGATCTACTCCCCCATTCTTTTAAAGCTCTTCCGGCAAATTGAAGAAACAGAAACACTCCCAAATAGCTTTTACGAGGCACATATCACCCTGATACCCAAAGCAGACAAAGATGCCACAAAAAAGGAAAACTACAGACCAATCTCCCTAATGAATACAGATGCTAAGATCTTCAACAAAATACTAGCAAATAGAATCCAAAGAGTCATCAAAAGATTATACACCATGACCAAGTGGGATTCATCCCGGGAATGCAAGGATGGTTCAACATTCGCAAGTCAATCAACATAATACATCATATCAACAAAAGAAAAATAAAAACCATATGATCATATCAATAGATGCAGAGAAGGCATTTGACAAGATCCAACACCCGCTCATGATGAAAGCTCTCCGTAAAATGGGGATTGAAGGAACCTTCCTCAAGATAATCCAGGCCATCTACTACAAGCCCACAGCGAGCATCATTCTCAATGGGGAAAAACTGAAAGCCTTCCCTTAAGATCAGGGACAAGACAAGGCTGCCCACTCTCACCACTTCTATTCAATATAGTACTGGAAGTACTTGCCATAGCAATCAGGGAAGAAAAAAGACATTAAGGGCATCCAGATAGGAAGGGAAGAAGCAAAGTTATCACTATTTGCAGATGACATGATATTATACCTGGAAAACCCGAAACTCTCTACCAAGAGGCTCCTAGAAATAATACATTCCTATAGCAGAGTAGCAGGGTACAAAATCAATACCCAAAAGTCAATGGCCTTCCTATATGCAAACAGCGAAAGAGAAGAAAGGGACATTAAAGAAACTATCCCATTCACAATTGCACCGCAGAAAATCAAATACCTAGGAATCAGTTTGACAAAGAATGTAAAGGATCTCTACAAAAGAAAACTACAAAACGTTACTTCAGGAAATAAAAAGAAGACCTGAGGAAATGGAGACACATTCCCTGCTCATGGATCGGAAGGATTAACATTATCAAAATGGTAATACTCCCCTAGAGCTTTATACAGATTCAATGCGGTCCCTATAAAGATACCCATGATGTTCTTCAAAGAAATTGAACAAACACTCCTGAAATTTGTATGGAATAATAAAACTCCACGAATAGCTAAAGCAATCCTTGGGAAAAAGAAGATGGGAGGTATCACTTTCCCAACCTCAAGCTCTACTACAGAGCAGTTGTAATTAAGACAGTGTGGTATTGGTATAGAGACAGACCAGTAGACCTATGGAATAGAACTGAGTATCCTGAAACACATTCTCAAATATACAACCACTTAATCTTCGATAAAGGAGAAAAAATATTAAGTGGAGCAAAGAAAGCCTCTTCAACAAATGGTGCTGGGAAAACTGGGCAGCTACATGTAAAAAAATGAACTTAGACCTCCTTCTAACGCCATGCACAAAAGTCAGATCAAAATGGATTCTAGATCTCAACATCAGACATGAATCTATAAGGTACATCGAAGAAAACATAGGAGAAACGCTCTACGACATCGAAACGAAAAGTATCTTTAAAGATGACACACCACTGACCCAGGAAATGGAAGCAAAGATAAACAAATGGGATTATATAAAACTAAAAAGCTTCTGCACCTCAAAAGAAACGGTGACCAAGATACAAAGACAATCCACAGAGTGGGAAAGGATATTCACCCAATACCCATCTGACAAGGGGTTAATATCCAGGATATATCAGGCACTGGTAGCACTCCACAAGAAAAAAAAAGCCAACCCCATCAAAAAATGGGGAGAAGAAATGAACAGAAGCTTCCCAAAAAAGAAGAAATTCGAATGGCCAAAAGGCATATGAAAAAATGTTCTTCATCTTTAATCATCAGGGAGATGCAAATCAAAACAACAATGAGGTACCATCTCACACCACAGAGACTGGCACACATCCAAAACAGCAAGAACAACAGGTGCTGGCGTGGATGTGGGGAAAAAGGGACTCTCATCCACTGCTGGTGGGAGTGCCGACTGGTCCAGCCCTTTTGGAAAACAATATGGGCATTCCTCCGAAAGCTAGATATTGAGCTCCCATTTGACCCAGCAATAGCACTCCTGGGAATATACCCGAGAGACCGAAAAACACATAGCAGAAACACTATCTGTACTTCTTTATTCATCTCTGCGCTATTCACTATAGCTAGAATCTGGAAACAACCTAAATGCCCGAGAACAGAGGACTGGCTAAAGAAACTGTGGTTCATCTACACTATGGAATACTATGCGGCTGTCAGAAAAGATGAAATTATGAAATTTACCTGCAAATGGATGGACATGGAGACTATCATGCTGAGTGAAATTAGTCAGAAGGAAAAGGACAGATATAGAATGACTGCATTCATTAATACGACATAAATAGATACCAGTGTTTTACTAAATGTGGGAAATGGTAATGGCAGATTAAAACTCACCATTGAATATACACAAAGAGACTTAATTGATAAACTCTAAATACCTGCAGGACTAGCCACAATGTGTAAAATAAGAGGGAGAGAGATGCAGAGACAGAGAGAGACAGAGAGAGAAAGAGAGGAAACTGGGGTACCTGCAATTAAGGCAGCATGGGGTGGGCGGGGGGGGTGGGGTACATTGGTGGTGAAAATGGGGCACTGGTGGAGGGATGGGTGCTGGTATACTGTATTACAAAGAACCAATTATGAACACCTTTGTAATTATATGTTTCACCGTGGTATAACAAAAAATTTAAAAAAAAGAGGGAGAGAGATGCAGAGACAGAGAGAGAGATAGAGAGAAAGAGAGGAAACTGGGGTACCTGCTATTAAGGCGACCTGGGGGGCGGAGGGAGGGGGTACATTGGTGGTGGAAACTGGGCACTGGTGGAAGGATGGGTGCTGGAACACTGTATTACCAAGAACCAATTATGAACACCTTTGTAATTGTATGTTTCACTGTGGTATAATAAAAAATTTTAAAAAAGAAAAAAAGAAAATAAACTGAAAATATTTATATTTGAGTTAATCATCTTATTGTTATTGTTTTCATTTTTACATGTTTTACTTTTAGGTTTAGTGTCTTATGCAGAATTGCTATCTATTTCTTTTGTTTGGCTATGTATCTTTTTTCTAATTTGCAGTTAGATTTTTCCACTATTGAATGTTATAAGTACTTTAATGAAATACATTTTATTTATCATAGATTATATATGTTATTTTAAAATATTTCATTGTGCATTGTACAGTGCATGAAATAGAGTGCTGGAATATGTACAAATATATCCTCCTTTACTTACTTCTCTTCATAGTCACAAGTGCCTGATATTTATCCTCTAAGACTCACTTCAGGCTTAGTAGTTTTTCTGAGGCAGAATTATTAAAAATACAGTCTTTTCACTTGATCACTTGATCACTTGAATCTTGTTATTCATCGATTTGCTCGAGCGGGCGCCAGTAACATTTCCATTGGACCCTATCACGTGCCAATGTAGCCCAATGGCATCTGGTTGATTCAGGAATATGAAGAGCCTCAAACCGTTCCTTCAGGGTCTTAACAAGGAAGTCTGACCATCTTGTAGGTGGGCGGCCACGTGATCGTTTGACATCCCGTGGGATCCAGTCAGTAACGGCTCTAGTCCAGCGCTTGTCTCCAAATCGCATTACATGTCCAGCCCATCTGATTTTCGATGCCTTGGCAAACGAGACAGCGTCCCTGATTCTGGAATAGCGACGGAGGTCAGAACTCCGGATTCCTTCTCTCACTTGGAGTGAGACGTGATATTCCAAGCATAGCTCTTTCGATGCCTCTCTGGGAGACCCGAATAGCATTCTCATCCTGCTTTCGTAGGGCCCAGGTCTCCGAGGCGTATGTTAATGCAGGGAGAACAGTGGAGTCGAAGAGATGTGCCCGGAGCCGGAGGTTCTTTGTCCTTTTAGCTATTTCTTTGATGCCTTTGAAGGCATTCCATGCCGCTCTCTTCCTCCTGCGCAGCTCAGGTTTTAGGTCGTTCATCATGTTGACTTCTTGACCTAGGTACACATAACTGCTGCATTCAGAGATGTTTGTTCCATTGAGAGTGAATGGGGCCTCTGGAACTAGTTCATTTCTCATGAACATAGTTTTCTTCAGATTCAGCTGTAGACCTACCTTTCCACATTCTCGGTCAAAGTCAGCCAGCATTTGTGCCGCTTGGCTAATGTTTGGTGTTATTAGAACGATGTCATCAGCTGAAGCGGAGGTGGTGTAGTTGCCGACCATCTATCTTCACTCCCATTCCTTCCCATTCTAATTGTCTCATGATGTTCTCGAGGGTGGCACTGAAGAGTTTTGGTGAGATGGTATCACCCTGTCGAACCCCTTTTTGACATCAATGATCACTTCTTTGTAGAATGGTGAGATCCTGGTGGTGAATCCGTAATACAGCTCACGAAGGATCTTGATGTATTGGGTTTGAACACCCTGTTTGACTAGGGCTTCGATGACTGCTTCAGTCTCCACAGAATCAAAGGCTTTCTGTAAATCAATGAACGTGAGACAGAGTGGGCATCTTGTACTCCCTACAAACCTCAATGAGCTTGGTTACTGTGTGGATATGGTCGATTGTGCTGAATCCTTTCTGGAAACCTGCTTGCTCGCATGGTTGACCTTCATCTAGTGTTCTGCTAATCCCTGTTCAGGATGACTCGTGTAAACAGCTTGTAGATGACAGACAACAGGCAGATAAGGGCGATAGTTGCCGATGTCATGAATGTCTCCCTTCCTGAACAGTAGAACTGTCCTGCTGGTTTTCCATTGGGAGGGCACCTTGCATTTCGGACAGGTAGCGTGTGAAGAGCCGAGCTAGTGTATTGATGAGTACAGACGGCAGATTCTTCAGATGTTCGGGTCTGACTTTGTCTGGGCCTGGTGCTGTTCCCTTCTTTACCGATGAGATGGCATGTCGGATTTCAGAAGGGAGAACGTTAGGAATGACATATCCATCCTGTGGAATTTGGTATGTGGGCAGGTGGATGTGGCTATCAAAGAGATTTGAGTAGAAGTCCTGGATAATCTTCTCCATTGCCTTTCTGGAAGATGTGATAGATCCATCAGGGCGTCGGAGGGCAGTCATCTTGGTCTTATAGTTGGCAAAGGACAGGCGGGCAGTGCGAATACTTTTCCCGGCTTCTGCTGCATCTTCCAGTATTTCTGCTCTTCTGTCTTTGAGGTCTGCTTTTATCGCTTCTCTGCACTGTTTAGCAAGCTTGGACGTTAGCATTAGGTCTCCTGAGGCTCACGCCTTGCCACGTTGGCGAATGAGCTCAAGAGTTTCTGAAGACAAGCGTCCTTTTGTGTCTTTCTCTCTCGGCATTCTTCGAGAGAGAGAAACAGTCTTTTCATATCAAGAAAAGTGACTGCATGTTACCCTCAACACAATCAGAAATCACTTAAACCAGCAAAAATATTTTTTTTCTAAAACCTCTTAATTTTTTGTTCCTAAAACCTTTGAGTTTGAACAGGGTGAGAAACAAGGTGACTTTTGAAGAAGCATATTCTAAGTATGGAAATATGAAGTGTAATGGCTCTTATTTGTTTCACATAACATTAGCTATCAGAAAGAAAATCTATGAGAAAATATCTGAGCAATGCAATAGGTCTATAAGCAAAAGTCTGTGCAGATTCCCGGTTCAATCCCTATCGACACATTGTCTTCCAGACACTGAGAGCAATCACCTAACACTGAGTGAGAAACATCCCTCAAACACAGATGGATGTACTCCAAGATAAGCAACTAAATAAATATAAAAATGAAAGGAGTTGGAACCATAGACCAGCGGGGTAGCGTGTTTGCCTTGCACGTGGCCTACCTGGTTCGATCCCCAGCATCCCATATAATCCCCGAGCACCGCCAGGATTAATTCCTGAGTGCAGAAACAGGAGAAATCCCTGAGCATCACCGGGTGTAATCCAAAAAGAAAAATATATGCCATACATACATATATATGTGTGTATGATGTATGCATGCATGCATGCAAGTATGAATGTATTATAACTGAGCATTTTTGCCACCCCTCATTGTATTAATTTTATTTTTTTAGTGTCTATAACATACATAAACTGACCAACTGAAATGAAACCATCATCTTTTGGTGTTCTCTTCAGCCAACACGCTGCAGTGTTCCTAACTTTATGCTTATAATATCCTGGCAATGTTAGGGAAATCACATGTGACCCTAGAGATCTACCATGAAACCCCAAGGTACCAACGATCAAACTGGGGACTGCCTTATGCAAGGCAAGCATTTTAATCCCTCTCCTTAATTTCACTGAAGATTTTATATAAAATGAATCAGCATAGTGATGTATTCTATGACTGAAATATTATATAAATCAATAGAAAATCAGTAGTAAAGTATTGATATCATTATACTTATTTTTAATTTTTTTTTATTTTTACAGTTACAAAGATATACAATTAAAAAGTTCATATTTGGGTTTTGGTCATAAAGTGTTCCAGCACCCATCCCGCCACCAGTGCCCATCTCCCACCACCAATTCCCCGGTTCCCCCCCCCTCCCCCGGCCCTCCTCCATGGCAGGTTCTTTATTTCTTTCCCTTTCTCTCTCTTTCTCTTTTCCTTCCCCTCCAGACTATGGATTACAGAACACACATTAAAGGGCTGTCATGTGTATCTTTTTGCCTCTATTTAATGCTCAGTTCTAGGTTGGCATTAGTACCCTCGAAAATTGTTAGCACACTGTTCCATTTTCTGTCTTATACTTATTTTTAATAATATATGCCACTGTAATCAATTTTAGTTCAATAGAAAAATGCACATTTACTAAGGGACATATAACCAGAGTTCATAGCATTCTTTCAGAGCAATCATGGTTCATAGCATTCCTTTACATCTAATAAGCCAAACTGTAAGCTCTTATTTATAAAAGTAATCTTCTGTTTTTACCACAAAGAACAGGATGAACTATCCAATCAGAATATTTCTAATAATGGTTAGTGGCAATAGTTCAAATATATAAATAAAGCATGTATTTAAGTGTTCATATATGATATTTCAATGATATTAAAATAAAATTTAATTTATATATACAAATATATTATAAAGTGATTATAAGAAAAGGCATCCTCAGGGCTGGAGAGATAGCACAGTGCGTAGGACATTGCCTTGCACGCGGCTGACCCAGGTTTGATCCCTGGCATCCCACATGGTCCCCGAGCACCGCCAGCCAGGAGTAATTCCTGAGTAAAGTGCAAGGAGTAACCCTTGAGCATCGCCAGATGTGACTCAAAAAGGCAAAAAAAAAAGCATCCATGTCCTGAAATCTATTAGAAATTCTATACAATATATTAACAAATTAATTCAAAAGTAACCGCTCATTATTTAGTACTAATTTAGTAAACAAATATTCTTAAGTTTATTTTTTAAGGATAGTTAGTTTATTGTGAGTCAAGAATGGTAGTTTCATGACCGTTGTATCCTTACTAAAAACAATTTTTACAAACTTATTGCATATAAATAGGGCAGAAAATACTTTCCCTGTATACAATACTGATAAAATTTGATCTGTAGACTTTCTGGGTCAGGGGTGCCTAGATACATTATTCCTGGTGTTTTATTCATACAAATGCTTTTGATTGGGATAAACATTTAAGTAAGTTAAGTAATTTCAGCAGAAAGCCTCTTCATTCAATTACTTCAAGACCAGTATTAAAACAATTACCCTTTCCTACGAAAAGCAAATTATTGTTCCCAGATTTTAATAGCACTGTCACATTCATATTCAGAGAGAAATACATTGGGAAGGACATTTGCTTCCCGACGGCCAAAATGAATCCAATCCCTAGAATCCTATTTTTCCCTTGAGGCCCACCAGTAGTAATCCCTGAGCACAGAAGCAAGAGTGAACCCTGACTTCTGCCAGGTGTAGACCCCCAAAAAAGTAAGAGGGAAACAACACATAGGAAGGAAGAATGAAATAGTGCCATGGGGAAGGGATTTGCCTTGCAGTAGTGACCCGGTTGGATCACTGCCCGGCCAGGAGGAAGTCGTGACATTGCTGGGTATGAACACCATCACCACAAGTTGACAAGTTGACACCCTGCAATGAAAGAAATAGCACACTGGCACTTTCAAGTGTGGGATTAGA
Source organism: Cryptotis parvus (assembly GCA_021461705.1). NCBI lineage: Eukaryota > Metazoa > Chordata > Mammalia > Eulipotyphla > Soricidae > Cryptotis > Cryptotis parvus. The sequence goes on from JAJIBD010004088.1 coordinate 8,741, forward strand.
TATAACACACTGGCTCTTCCTGGTTCTTGAATTTTCCTATATGTGGATTAGGACTGGTTGGGATTTAATGGTGTACAAAATCATGCCAGCCACGTTGATAAAGAATCCCTTTCAAAATATTTACATATTCTATGTATTATGTTTTTCCAGAATAATATTTCTGACTAACTAATAAGGATGTAAAACTCTGCTGCAAATAGATTACTGTTATTCATTATACACATAGACATACATGTGAATGTGTTTTATGTAAGTTCAATATAATGTTATTTTTGTTTACAAATATGTTCATATGTAGATGAGTCCAAAAAACATATTTCTTTGGTTTTAGCAAAATATCTGATTGTTTACACAGAAATCGTTACAGTGAAGTGGTTTATATAAGAGCAGAGTTATTTATTTGTAATATATCTTTAAACTGGAAAGAAAGAAAAATTAAGATACATCAACTCAGAAAATGGAAAAATAGCATCTAAAATGTACTTTGAAAATATATTTTGAATAGAAAGTAGAGCATGTTTAATTATAGAAGTTAACATAAAATAAACATTATATGGTGATTATATTTTAATTTGTTGAATAATCGTCAAAACAATGCAGCATTGGAAATGTTAGGAAATAAATATTATTGAATAAGGGGCTAGAGCAATAGTCCAGCGGGAAGGGCATTTATCTTGCATGCGGCCAGACCCCGGTTCAATCCTGGAATACCATATGGTCGCCCCAGCACTGCCAGGTGTAATTCCTGAGTGTAGAGCAGGAGTAACCTCTGAGCAATGCCAGGTGTGACCCAAAAAGCAAAACAAACAAATAGATGAATTAATGAATGAATGAATAATGAACGAACAAACGAACAAATGAATGAATGATGAACAGGTATATATGTATACATTTTGTTGTAATGCTGCTTTAGAGGAAAAATTGGTATGTTCTGTTAGTATTTTTTCTCAGTGTTTGGAAGCTTTGACAAAGGAAAACATGTAACTCTAAACTAATATGGAGACTATTAAGTGAAAGAAATTTTAAAATAAACTGATAAATTTTACAATTTTTAGGCTGTCAAGATATGATCATTTGAATTGCATTTTTGCATATCTCAGTTGTTGCCTGCTTATCAAAACTCTTATTCATCTATAAAAAGATGTTAAATTAGTTCAGTACAATTATTCCTTCACAACGTCAGCTGGATTACACACAGCTACATTCCAAATTTAGATAAATCTAAATTATGCCTTTAGTGAATTCAAGTAATTTCAGAGGTATTACATAGATTTAACATTCTTATTTCTTATGGTGATTTTAAGTTCTTGTTCTTTCAGCCAAAAACTAAAAATCAACCTTTTTTATGGTTGTGCAGTTTTCTCTGAATATTCATGATCATTAATGTAATGGTACCTTAAGATAGGTTTAATAGAGTTTATTTATTTTTAATTTAGGAGTTAATTTTATTTAATGTGAAGGAATTAAATTATTCATTCCTAAATTTATCTGATTGATTATATTGCATCAGTTTAATGGATATCTATTAAATTGCTATTAATATATAAACAACATTAATTATTTAAATATTATCTCATGCTATATGGCAGAATGATTTATACCACCAGCTATGTACATATTACAAAGTTGTTGGAAGTAGTCAATCACTTTTACCATTACAGGAATTTCCTGCCACCAAGTTTCATGTATTTATTTGTTTCATTATTATTTTTTTTTGCTTTGAGGCTCAGGGCTTAGCTCTGGTGCAGTGTCATGAATCATTCCGGGGTGTGGGGGCTCAGGGAATCATGTGGGGTGTCTGCAGGAATGCAAGCCACTGCCTGCTGATATTAGTCTTCAGCCCCCTTATTTCTTTATTCTTCACAAAATTAGCAACATCAGATGTATAAACTTAAAAAAGCTAATAAAAGATAAACATCATTTTAATCCTTTTATTTGCTTCTGAGATATGCCCAGTGCTGCTTATGTCCTTATTATCAGGGGGCCATTCTTGGAGGTCATCAGGGGACACATGATGTAAAAAGAATCTATCTGAGGCTGGCTTCATGCAAGGCTACTCTACTACTAAAGTAGTTACTTTGAGGTAGTTACTACTTAGTTACTCTAAAGTAGTAACTAGTTAGTGACAGTAAGGTAGAGCCTTAGAGTAGGCACCTCTCTTGTTACTTATTTTGTATAATTGAGTGCATGGAGATTTCCTCAACAGAGTATTTCCAAGGAATAAGTATCCCAAATAATATTTCCAAAAAAATATTCTGCCTTCCACTTGTTTACATATATATGTATATTCATATATACATGTATGTGAGTGTTCATATTTATATAAAAGCAGCATAGTTATTTATTACTAAAGACTGATGTTCAATAATTTAACAATAAAATTAAGAAATTTTAAGGGAAATCTATGTGAAATTACCAATTTCTATTAGGCAAAAATCTTGTACTTATAACAAGATGAAAGAGATGTTAGGTAATTTTCAGTGGGATGAAGTGATTATTTTAAGAAGAATTTGGTACATGCATACATGCATACCTTTAAAAAAACTCAAAATTCTGCAAAAGTAATACAAATTTTAATTAAATATATACCTGAAATTATGATACAAATGGTGTAATAGAGGCAAAGTGGCAATGAAGGTCAAGTTTTTATTTCTTTTTTTTCTTTCTCTTTTTTGGGGGTATCGAACCCGGCAAAGCTCAGAGGTGACTATTGGCTCTATGCTCAGGAAATACTCCTGGTGGTGCTCAGGAGACCATATTGGATGCCAGGGATCGAACCCAGTTCAGCACGCGTACAAGGCAAATGCCCTAACCACTGTGCTATTGCTCCAGCCCCAGAAAGTCAAGTTTAAGGGTCAAAAGGAATATTAAACATTTCATACATATTGCTAACTGCAATTCTGGGACTAAAATCTGAGATATATTGACCTTATGAAACAGAATCACAGGTCTTCCAAAATTAGTTCATACTGATAAAGACTGAATAAATACATCTTCATAGACTCTATCATATTCTGCTTCAAGGGAGACCGACGGAAACATTTAGGTTTTTGACTGAATATCTTGCTAAAGCCCCAGACAAAATTCAAAGGCAAAGCTTTTCCAATGCATACACCCTCCAATGTCATTCACAAATTATATTCCTACCCTTCATATCTTCCATTTTCCTCTCCATATTTTTTTTGGCTAAACAAACTAAAAAAGATGAAATGTATTTTGTCCACACTCCCTTTTCCATGAAGGACTGGAAAAGGAAGTGAGTGGTAAATAGATTTTTCCCAGTTTGATGCACTTGGTGAAATTTGCAACATCCTCCACGTAGCAGCAGATGCAAGTGCGCAGTTCCTCCTGCTGGAGGAATCAGTGCTCTGGCACCATTCTGAGAGACCATTAGTGGTCAGAACAACAGTCTAGTATCCAGCTGTCATTCCGCAGAACCTGGAGACATGAACAGCAGTAGAAGGTCAGGTTTCAGGGTCTGGTTGTCTTGGCCTGTCACCGGTAATTGCAGAACCAATTATTTCTTCGTGTTGTGAACCAAAAAGTATCTAAGAATTCACATAACTTGCAAGCGAGTGGCTTAGTCTGCCATTGTATAGGATGGTGCTACAGACACCAATTCCTGAATCTTAGTCAAATCTCCTTATGCAGGAAGATTTATTCGTAGTGTTCAGCTGGTTCCCTTCCTCTCATACCCTGCCAGGGCAATGAGTGACACTTTGTGATGACAGTGTCCACCCTGCAGAGATGCACCATCCATGGGGCCTTGTTAGTCACAGACAGCAGAGGCTGCCATTCTATCTTGAATTAGGGCAGTCCTAAAATACCACGCCATTCCCAAGTTCCCTAAGGGACTGGGTGGGGAGAGAGAAAGGGAGAGAGAGAGAAAGAGAGACAGAGAGAGAGAAGAAATAAAGAACTTGTCATTGAGGCAGGTTAGGGGAGGGGAGAGATAATTGGGGACACTCATGGTGGGAAATGGGCACTCGTGGAGGGATGGGTGCTGGAACACTGTATGTCTGAAACCCAAGCATGAACATCTTTGTAATCATATATCCCATGGTGGTATGATAAAATATTAATAAAAAATAAGTTATAACTTTATTATAGGGTATTTATTTCCTCAGCCCAATCTTTTTTTTCCCTAATTACGTTTAAATTGCTTTACCCTGAAGTTTTCCCCAGTAGGACACCTGCACTCAAACCTTAGTGGGAGCTTCTTTTCTATGTCTTAAGACTTATACTGAAACACGAAACAAAATCTTCTTGAATATAGGTTTTTGACAGTTACAAAATAATCAAGAGTTCTTGAGGGATAAAATTGCAAAGCCACAACTAGGCTGTTAAACTCAGGAACAGATAGTAGCTAAAATCTTGAAATTTGTTGTTTAGACTTAAGTCTCCAAGGGTTCCTATTGTGTCTATACATATCAAAAGCAAATCTTAAAAGCAGAGCACTGACTTTTCTTTTTTTTTCCTGAACAATCACTCAAGAAGGTTTGTATGGTGCCCCATTTTGAAATGCAGGGGAACTATTACATCCACAGTAGAGACCAAGGTTATCTACTTCTCATTCTAATAAAGACAGTGATTTATCTTTAGACAAAACTTCAATGGGTTTGTTACAAGTACTGTAAAACACAAGTGATTGCTAAGTGCTAAGCTCTTCAGGTATGAAACTAATCTTCAAATATCCAGTGACAAACTAGAACTTAAATTACCACCTAAGATTACATTGAATAGGTTGCCAACGAAAGCCACTCTTCAAAAGTGAAGTGGCAGCTGGAATACAGGCTGCCAGGAGGAAAAAATGGTGTTGAGGCACAATCTGCATCTGACTACTTCAAATACTCACCCTACGAAAATTAAAAGATTTTATTTTTAATGGAGTCAGAGAGATAGTAGAGCAGGTAGGGTGTTTGCTCTGCATGCAACAGGTATGGGTTCATTTTCTGGAATCACATATATGGTTTGCTCAGCACCATCAGGAATGATTCCTGAGGTACAGTCAGTAATAAGCCAGAGCAACACCAGATATGGTCCAAAACAGCAACAGCAGCAACAACAACAACAACAACAACAACAACGACAACAAAGAAAATTATAATGTTTGGAGTTTGTGTACAGGGATGAGCTAAATCAATACCAGTCAAGAAGCTGAATCTTATTGACTGCTGAATTACAATATAAGTTGAGTTTTTTTATTCTTCTGTTGCTCCTATAAGATTAGTGTGCCTGTCTCAGTTAAAAAGAAGATCTCTGCAAAACAGAATAGTCCCAAAGCAATACTTTGGAGATACCTACTAAATATTCATTGCCAATGCAATCAATTCTATCTAAATGCCTAATAAAGGTACAGTACACAATTATTATTAAAGACAGTATGATAACTTCATTTCAAATGGTTGACATAAAAGGTTTGTCAGTATTATCCTTCCTCAGTCATACCCCCTCAAGTCAGAATAACATGTCAAGATGGACCAAGTGCAACTATATGAAAACTCAATAATTGACACACCAAAATAATCGCAAAGTGTTGATAATTTATATCAGCAAAACCCTAGATACCATGTGTGAGGGTCTAAAAAGCAATGGACTATCGAGGAAAGAAAATAATTACAGTTTAAAATATATTAACATAGACATAACCATTAGTATTTTTATTATATTTATATCAGAATATGAAAACTGATATTTTTTGGTTTACTTGCCTACATTCACTTGTATCACTTGTCTTCCCATTGTTCATTGATTTGCTCGAGCAGGCACTAGTAACATCTCCATATGGTCCTGTCACATACTAGTGTAGCCCAAGGGCATCTGCTCGCTCCAGGAACATAAAGAGCCTCAAACCATTCCATCAGGTCATGGAAATGAGGTCTATATAATTGTTACTGGTATTTGGTATGTCAAATATGACATGGGTAGCTAGCCAGGCTCTGCCTACATTAGAAAATATTAAGTGTTGAGCTGCCAAGCTTTAAAAAATTAATAAAATACATAAACTGATTATAAAAGTAAACCATACTTATTTGATTATGTCTACCTTTTTTGAGTTATCATTAGTTTACAAAGTATAAATGTATATGTTTTAGGAATTTAATGTTAATAACATCATACCCACTTAAAACGTACCAACGGTAAGATTATTTGAAACTATATAGTTCAGTACTTAGGGATGTTCCCTAAAAGATCAAAGTGTTTTCTATATAAAGTCACTGATGACTGTTATCAGACCCTTGAAAATTACTGTAGTTAGGCAACAGAAAATATCAATTCGAAATCTCTCTAAATACAACACTTGTATTGGAAGTAATAGACAGTTATTTGGGGTAGCTGACAATGGTAATAATCTATCATAAAGTTGATAGAAATATTTGACTTGAAACAGTAATTTGGAGACATATATTTTAATTTGTGTTACTTCTGAAGTTTTAATCTCATGAAATATTTTTATTATGCCTATGTCCCCAACGTAATCTCCTTTCTGTACCAAATAACGATTTTAGTATAAGACAGTTGATCAACATGATACTGATATTCCTGATTTTGCCATGAATCCCAACATGCAGAAGCAGCTAGCTTTACAGATATGTGTACTGGTTTATTATATTAAGTATTAGACCTCATTCCAATGACCAGATGGAATGGTTTGAGGCTCTTTATGTTCCTGGAGCAAGCAGGTGCCCTTGGGCTCTACTAGCATGAGACAGGACATATGGAGAGGTTACTGGGGCCCGCTCGAGCAAATCGATGATGAACGGGAAGACAGTGATAGACAGTGACAGTGATTAGACATGTTGCCAGTAAGAAACAATTATTTGTCAATTAATGCTACAAGATATGAGAGAGAATCTAATGTAGTAGCATATATGATGTTCTTTCATATCGCAGTTTATAAGGTAACAAAAGAAGTGGAGAAGTATTTTCCATTATTACAATTAACCACTTTTCAGATATTTAGTTACTTTACATACAACATATAGTTTTATTACTTTCATATTCAAGGGAGGACTGTTCCAATGAAGGCTCAGAAATATTCTTCTGTTGAATTTGATGGTTGAATTGCCACCTGACAACATGAATCTTCATACAATTGAAATAAGAACAAAATAGAGCTACTGATTATCATTATCAAGGGAACAGAGCTGCAGATTGAGGTAGTTTATCTGGATTTTCTGTTTATCAGAAAATCCTTTAGAGTAACTAATAATGTTTTTATATGCATGTGTAAATATTGATGGATAGTAAGACACAAATCACAAAACAAGGAAAGAAATTTGGGCTTACCCAAATACATAAAATAGCAAAACGTGGTGCTTTCAGGAAAGAAATTTGGACATACCCAATGCATAAAGTTGCAAAGAGGTACCTAGGTTCATTTTAAAACTCATGGTCTTTTTCTTTCTTTCTTTTCTTTCTTTCTTTCTTTCTTTTCTTTCTTTCTTTCTTTCTTTCTTTCTTTCTTTCTTTCTTTCTTTCTTTCTTTCTTTCTTTCTTTCTTTCTTTCTTTCTTTCTTTCTTTCTTTCTTTCTTTCTTTCTTTCTTTCTTTCTTTCTTTCTTTCTTTCTTTCAGTCTGTCTGCCTTTCCCTTCCTTCCTCCCTCCCTTCCTTCCTTCCTTCCTTCCTTCCTTCCTTCCTTCCTTCCTTCCTTCCTTCCTTCCTTCCTTCCTTCCTTCCTTCCTTCCTTCCTTCCTTCCTTCCTTCCTTCCTTCCTTCCTTCCTTCCTTCTTTCTTTCTTTTTTTGCTTTTTGTGTGTCGCATCCCACAATGCTCAAGGTTACTTCTGGCTCTGCACTCAGGAATTATTCCTGGGGGTGCTTGGGTGATCATATGGGATGCCAAGGAATGAAACCCAGGTCTGCTGCATGCAAAGCAAATGCTTTACCCACTGGACTATCACTTGGTCCCAACTCATGGTATGTCTAATGGAAATATTTTCAGGTTTGGTATGGGGATTATTCTATTTAGATCATTTGGGGCCACACCCATCACTTTTCATACCTTCATCTTGGTTCTGTGTTCTGGGACTTGCTGGGTTTCACATGACCATACAGAGTAATGGAGATCAAACCCAGGTCTGCAACAGGCAAGGCAGTGCATTACCACATATACTGTCTCTCTGGCCTGATATAAGTTTTTTGAGTGTTTAGTTGTTTTTTCGATCAGTATAGTAGTTTTCACTGTATTTTTTGCACAGTATTTTAGTACAGTATTTTATTGTAATAAACCATGTGTGTTTCAACTCAATAATTTTAAAACTCTGAATAAAGGAAATGAAATCAGCAACTAAACTTTGAGATATGATTACAGGATTCTATTTGAAATGGCAAAGGAAGGAATAGTAGTACTGTGATATAACACGTAATCAATTGAGAATCACAGGCTAGAAATTACCTTTTTACTCTTTGCCTTTTTATGGTGTTTAGTGCAAATATGAAAATACCATGTGTTTTATTTCAATAGATCTATCTTTCTCCTGGGTTTTTATAAGATATAGAACATTGAAGAGAAGAGAAGAAGAAGAGAGGGGCGGGGCAGTGAATTAATGTCTACGATTGAGACTCGTAGACATGGGGCAGAGCTGCTACTGACTCTCCCTGTGCCCAGTCACTCATGAGGCACCCGGGAGGGATGGCAAGTTCTAGCCCTGGCCCGCCACCCCAGCAGAGCCTAACAATAAGCCATACTACCCCCCACTCTATCAGGGACCTCTATTTTCCACATTCGGACTCCCCCTCATCAGAACTCCACCCAGCAGTACAGCCTATCACAGCCCGGATTGCGCAACCACAGCCACGTGGTTCATCAATAAATGCTGGATTTTTAGATGACTACAAGAGTATGCTACCCGCATGGCAGAGCCTGGCAAGCTACCCGTGTCGTATTTGATATGCCAAATACCAGTAACAATTATATAATTCATTCCCATGACCTGATGGATTTGTTTGAGGCTCTTTATGTTCCTGGAGCAAGCAGGTGCCCTTGGGCTCTACTTGCATGAGACAGGACATATGGAGATGTTACTGGTGCCAGCTCGAGCAAATCGATATTGAACGAGAAGACAGTGATACAGTGATTGAAAATTGCTAACATATTAAATTGGATTTTAGGCTTGAGCAAATTAAGTAGAAACTATTATTTAAATTGTGCACTAAATATATCACCAATGTACATTCTATGACTAATCAAAATATACCAGGGTACCAGGTCAGGAGTTACATACACAAGAAATGTTGTTGCATTGCTTTTGGGGAAAGCACCTTCTGGAGAAGGAAAGAGATGAAGTGAAAATAAAAATAGAGGAATTTTTGGTACATCTGTTACTTATTTTACATTTTCCTTTATTGTTTTCTATTGTTATTTTTGGGGGTGGGGGATATACCGAGATGTGCTCAAAGGCACCTCGGGTGAGTGCTTGAGAAGAACATATTATGCTCGGGATCAAACTCAAGAAATTACACACAAATGCCTGCACTCCAAACTGTTGAGCTATATATTAGGTCCCTGCATTTTCTTGTGTGAAAATAAATAAGAGACCAAACTAATAATAGAATCTTTAAAAGGCTATAAGCAATTGAGGATCTATTATATACTTTCTAAAACATTATTGCTTGAAACTCAAATACTCAATAAAATACAATAATAATAACAGTTTCATATTTATTTGTGCTTAAATTTTCAGGTTTAAATAATTGACTCTAATGACAATTACCCTCAAGTAGTGAATTAGTATATATTCTTCACTTTAATTAAAACAATAACTTCCTAAAATAAAAGCTATATAAATAAGAATAAAAGAGGAATTTAATAATGGTTCATTATTTAACATAGTGAAAGAATACAGGGTTGAAAAAGAGCTAATATGAACATGGTAATATAATCAAATTATAAAGCACTTTTAAGATTATACAGACTACTTGAATTTGACCTAATGCTATAATTTGATTTGACGGAATAAGAAATACTAAAAGTTTTAGGACTATATTAAATTAAAGACACGTGTATAGTATACACTTTAAGAAAACATAATTAAGGGATAACACTTGAGAAAATATGACAATAGGTGATAAAAAAAGAAACTGTATGTTCCAAAATTCCATATTATATTATTATTTTTCGTTATTAAAGATGGTACAAACTGCAATCAGATAAACGACACCACTCTTAATAGTGTGTCCTCTTAATCAACATTTCTAATAATCTACTTCTAACATTCTACTCTTCTACTAAGCAGTATATCTGAAGATAGCATAATGTTGAGATTATTTCGCTTCTATTGTGCTTCATGGGTTCTGTCAAGAGATAATTTGTTTCCATCTTTTCTAGAAATAATTACACTTGCACTTAGTTATTTCCTATGAAACAGTGTTGTGAATTTGTTGTAATATAGTAACATATTCAATGTGTATCCTAATAGTGGCATAAATAGTTAGATCTCATATCATAATGCTCAAGCTAACTATTAGAGGATTTGTGGGGGATATTTTCTGTCTGTGACCCAAAATGACAAAATAGCAATAAAAAAGGAGAAAGGGTAAGAGACTTGTCTATTCCACTAATGGTACTGAATGAGACATCAGTGTGGAAAATTCTACTGAGAAATTCAATTTAGATGTTTAGATCGTGTGTGTGTCGGGTGGGGCTACCAGGGATCAGGTCCAAGCACTTACATATTCAAGACAGCTGTTCTCCAGTTAAGCTAAATTTCTAGCTCCAATTCTAGGCTTTTTATAAACTAAATTATGGTGAGATACACAGTTACAAAGTTGTCTATGATTGGATTTCAGTCACAATTTTCACATACCCTACCCTTCACCAGTGTAGTTTTCCAACCACCAATATCCCCAGCTTACCTACTGCCACACCCCCTCTCTCTCTCTCTCTCTCTCTCTCTCTCTCTCTCTCTCTCTCTCTCTCTCTCTCTCTCTCTCTCCACCCTCTATATTCTGAGCACTATGCTTTGCAATACAGGAACTGAAAGGTTGTCAAGCATATTACTTCCTTTCAGCACTTAGTTCTTATTATTCTAATAGTTTTTATAAGTTATTAGGAAGTATATTCCTGTTTAAATGCATCACATATTGTATTTGCCTTAATATCACAATTGTGAAAAATGAAGTATAACAATAATAATTGTTATATAATACTATATAAGATTCCATATTTATTGTCTCTTTAACATTTTACGTTAGGGGCTCTTTATGTTCCTGGAGCAAGCAAATGCCCTTGGGCTCTACTTGCATGAGACAGGACATATGGAGATGTTACTGGTGCCCGCTCAAGCAAATCGATGATGAACGGGAAGACAGTGACACAGTGATACAGTGATCAGTAAATACTTTTAAATTGGATCAGAACAAAATCCCTGATGCTTCCAGATGTGTTCATGTATTCTGCTTGTTATTAAAGTGCTCCACATGGATTCTACAAAACTTGTGCTGCAGAGTAAATGGAGCGGTTTTTAAAGTATAATTCAATTAACTGATAAATTTTCAATAAATTTACCAAAAGGATCCCAGGGTATTAAAATTGTCAACATCAGAAAAGCTTGCTACAAAGTAAACATAAAAGGAGCATTGCTCTTTTTTTAACAAAATCATTCTTTAAACATTATGTCCATGGAATTTTAATTTGTTTCAAAAACAAAAACAAAAATCTTCAGCTTGAAGTATACCATTAGTCTGACTGATCTGAAAAGTTAACTTTGAAACATAGCTTTATCCCTGACTTCTAAATAAACTTCACTGTGTGACACATTCTCACCTTTTATGTGTGGGAAGTTTTTAATAGTACATCTGAAAAAAATCACAAAAAATAACTGAGACATAGAATGTATTGGTTCAACTCTAACTTATCTATAAGAATTAGAATTCTAAGTTTGAAAAATTGAACCCACATCCAATGCAAAAACTGCAAAGGACTATATTATTCAAAATCAGAGTTTGCCTAGATCAATGGCATCAAAAAATGCTCTGAGCAATCAATCTTCACTTGAGTAAACGACAACCGGTATGATCCATCTCAATGAAAGTAGGAGTTTAAAGGGATAGTGGATACATGTTTTCTCTCAATGAAGCAAATGAAACACCCAGTCAGAACTACTTTAATTCTCATTATTGTTTGCCTAGTTCTTGCTTAGTCAAAGGCCAATCAGCAAAGTGATTATCTACATCAGTGAATACATTCCAGATAAATCAAAGAGTGAGAGGGTTATAAAATATAGTTCAACTTTTTTTTTGCTCACTCAAAGAAAACATACATATAAGTGGAAACAAAGAGATTTCTCGGTGAAGTAAGGTCGCAGAAAAGTTCTTTAAAAAATTCATAATTACATAGAAGGTAAAAAATGTAAATGTAGTCAGTGTTTTATTTTTTTGCATTACAGCTTCTTAAGCAGGTGATCTTTGAAATTTAATGAAAGCCCTCGACCATTGTTGACATAGGCTCTAATAGCACTATTTAGTTATTTTTCTCTATGTCCATTAATGTTTAATACATATAATGTTCCCTTTCCTCATCATTATCAAATGTATGTTTATATATCCAATTTCTCAAGTTCTCATGAAATATCAAACACTTCTGTAAGTTAGAGAATATACTCTTAGAAATACTATTTTCTTTACATGACTTATATCTCATACATATTTAAGCTTTAATTTTTTTTTAAATTACTCAAGAAAACTTCTTTTGAATTTAGTCCCTGGAAGATAAATAAAATGTGCTCCTTTGAAGTCAACCATAAATTATAACCCTAAAGAATAAATTATAATAACTGAAAATTTAGAACAAAGTTACAATGCAACATTAATTTTGAGAGTTACAAGTGAAGAAGTTAAATATTTTATAACATATATATTGAACTTTGAGTAAATTTATTTTATACATATACAAAAACTGCCCACATTATTTCATGCTTTATAATGACACAGTTTAACAGCAGCAATATACTTGAGAATAAGGAAAAAATAAAACATTTGACAGAAATAACAAGTACTTCTACTGAAAAACAAAAGGCAATGAGAAGAAAGTCTAGAGGAATTGGTGTAGTTTACAGATTCAGAAGAAAAAGAGTTGTGTAAAAAGGAAAAAAAAGAAAATGTCAATAAAAAGTAATTTAGTTGTTTATGGGGAATATCAAGGAAATGACAGTTTTGCTCTTCTACTTCAGTGCTATTAAGAAAGCAAAAATTTTATAGTTATTTAAAAATTCGAGAAAGAGGATAAAAATCTTAGAAAAATATTGTTAAAAAATAAGAATTGAAAAGTCCAATAATAATTTTTTTTAAATCTCAATATTCCTATTTCAATCAATTCAAATTCTATTGTATAGATGAGTCTTGACTTTTCTTAAAAAACAAATACAGGCTGATGAAAACACTGAAATAACAGTTAAAACTTCAATCTAGAATTGGTCTGAGTTTTTTAGGGGAGGCCGCCCAGTGAGTGCTCAGTGGTTCTTGGGCTGATCCCCTTGATTCTCCCTGTAGGTAGACATAGTTCAATTGCATTCTGCAAGTGCAGTGTTAGAAAAGTTCAGCAATGTTAGGTATCTCCAGAGCTAGACCTAACAGTACCCAATGGAACATATGGTATACCAGGAATCAAGATTGGTGGCCAGGCATCTGCTTTAGCATTAACTTATTAATACTTTTAGAACAGTGAGAGAACATGCCTTAGCCAAGAAATCAGATTTTCCCCAAGATCTTAAGAACATGCTTTAGTCAAAAAATCAGAATATCTCAAAATCTTCAGCATTGGTCTCCTTAAAGAACCCCACTCTCAAAAGAGAATGTTTTTAGTTCCTAACAATGAAAACCCTGAGGCTAAAGAGAAGTTCTAACGTTATCAGTCTTCGACATATAAAAACAGTATATGATTTGAGAAAACATGAATTTCATAGGAAAATGCATAAAATTAACAAACTTAGCAGTAAGATACTAATTTGAGTTGTGGTACATGATGACTCTTAAATACACAATAAAATCACACAATTTAAGAGCACAGTAAGAAAAACGCATTTGAGTAAAATATACACAGAATATAGATTGATGATACCAGAATTAATAATATAGTAATCTTTATAAGATAAAAGTAAAATAAATAGAAAACTATTATTAAGAAGTACAAACATTATTGTTGGATGATATGGCCCAGCTAGCTTTTGATCTTTACTGTTTAAGCTACTTACAGTTTAATCTAGTTAAGTGTCTTTAAGCCAGGGTTCATGCTAAAGAGATCTCTTTTTTGTGTAAACACTAATAGAGGGTGTGGCAGTTACAGGAGTCATTTTGACTCTGAATTAATAATCTTGGAATACTATTATTATTATTATTATTATTATTATTATTATTATTATTTCTACATTATGACTTGATGCTGTCTAGACTGAGAACAATTCCTCTTAACACCCACTGGTCCTAGCACATAACAATTAGAATTTACCAGGAGACAACCACCCTGGTTAAGTTGAGAGTACCATTTATCATCTCTGCCAAGATAAAGGAAGGATCATGCTGGTTTGCCCTCAGTCAAGCAAGCATGACCCTTTCAGTAAACAGAGCACAGGACACTCAGAATTACCTTGGTGCAGAGTAGAAATAAGAAGGACCTGGTGTGTGCATGAAGTCCATGACTTAAAATTATCTAACATCTACACCTAAAAGCTGGTTTGTTGATCTTTGTTGGTGCAATCCACCCTGAAGGAAGGATTCAGGCCTTGGGTATATAAAGGGACTGACTTGGGAAAGAGCTATCCATTTTGATGGGGAGACATTTTGGTTCATGGTCAGAGCTATCCATTTTGATGGGAGACATTTTGGTGCATGGTCAGAGCTATCCATTTTGATGGGAGACATTTTTGGTTCATGGTCAGAGGCCTAGGAAATCCCATTATCTTGGATATTAGTCGCAGAGCTTGTTTAATTATTGATGGCTAGTAATAAAAAAAGTCTTTGAGACTGTGATGAATTGGTGGTTTGTCTGTTTGACTTGTTCCCTAATATTGTTGGGGACCCCAGCGATTCCCTGACAGTTATATTCAGAAAAAAGTTTGAGTTTATTGATTTATTTGTATACATATTTTTTGGTTTGGGAATCACACCCATAATGCTCAAGGCTTACTCTTAGCTATGCTCGGGGATCACTCCTGGTGATGCTTGGGCGACAATATGGGGTACTGGGAATCAAACCTGGGTCAGTCATGTGTGAGCTAGTGCCTGCTGTACTATTACTACAATCAAAAGTTTAAATTTAGTTGAGAGAAAGATGACCAGGAAAACAAGTATTTATTCCAAGCATCATCCCTCACAGTGATAGAATAAAACATCCTTCATTCTCTTTTGCTGCAACATGGATAGAAATGAAGATAATCATGGTAAGTGAAATAAATCAGGATAAACTCAAATGTCATATGAGGGAATTTCTATGTGGGATATAGAGAAGAAAAGCAAGGAAAGAGACAAAATAAAAAGAAATCTAGGAAAACTAACAGAGTGGGAAGACAAAGGAGAATCAAAGTGGCGAGAGGGAGCAATAATGTGGAAAGATATTGGGAAAAGGCATGAAACTGCACCCTTAGAAAACAATTCCATTAAGCAACATTAACTGCACAAAAAAGTCTGCTTTCCACAGAGTCAGAAAGCTGGAGGACTTGAAGTCAAGTATAAGAGTAATGGTTAGAAAAATGAGTTTTAGCCTGAGTAATAAGCATTCCGGGGAATATGACAGCCATGTTCAAATATTTAAAACTATTCTCTGAGAAAAGGACATTAGATATATTATGAATAATTTACAGAGCTGAATTAGCACCACTGATTGAAAGATACAAGGAGATGGAGTTTAGATTAGAATGCAGTCATATCTTCTCTCTGTGTCGATGAGCGGTCTCCTGTACGGAATGACTCTGTGCTACAAAGTAACTCACTGTGTGTTGAATGACCACGTAATAAGCATGTCTGAGAATATAAAATTAAAATAATAATATTCTATCAGACTTGATATTTGTATTTTGAGACTCCCACACAGTACCAGAGAGCATGAGGTGACTCGTGGGATACTCGACTCAGCAAAAGGTTCAGATGTGAACAGGGCCACAATTGCTGATGCACAGGGCCTGGTAATGCCAGAAAAAACCCTAGAATGGAATTCATGGTCTCTACCTTTTGAGCATTATCTCTGGAGTAGATAATGTTTGACTGTTTTATTGAATCACAATATGATAGACCATTACAAAGCTGTTCACGATTGGGTTTCAGTCCTACAGTGTTCCAACGACCATCCCTCCACCTAGTGCCCATTTCCCAACACCAATGTCCGCATATCCTTACCAACCCTCCGACAACCTACCTCTATGGTAGGAACTTTTCTTCTCTCTCTCTCTCTCTCTCTCTCTCTCTCTCTCTCTCTGTCTCTGTCTCTCTCTCCATTTGCATATTGTGGTTTCCAATACATACAGTGAAAGATTATCATGCATATCACTTTATCTACTTTCAATACTCAGTTCTTGCACTAGATAATTTTAACACATCCAAGTGATATGCTGTAAGTCAATGATAAATATCTAATATTAGAAATTTTGATTTAATGTGAGGTAAAATGGTACTCTTTTATTTGAAAATGTTCAAGTAAAAAAAAATTGAAATATTTCACTCATACTTCCTTGATACTCTTCTTGATTCCAAGGGTCCGATGATTCCTACTAAGTCTTGCTGAGTGTTACCCAGGTATGTTTCTATGATCAAACCCGGCCGGGGTGTCTGCATGTATGGAATATGTTCAAGCCCTTTGAGCCTCTTTTCCAGCTCTAGTACAGTATTTTCATTTTTCCCATGAACTAAAATGAACAGGAAGGCTTTTTAAGAGATGAGGGAATTAAGAGTTCACAGCATTTAACAATTCTTAAAGGATACTGTGGAGTAAATCCGTCACCCCACCACTGAACCACTGCTTTACAGAGACTTAAAGTTTCTAAAGTGTTATGGCTTCCAAGCAGTTAAAGCTCCTACATAGGACATGGTGCAATTTCAGCTCTGTATTATTATACATAGTGGCCAACCGCCTTAAACTCCAATTAACTAAAGCAGGGGAAACTTTTAGAAAAATCATTATCTCATTAAATTAGTCTTTAATGTTTAGGTAGTTTAAAGCTACACAATTGCATTCATCCTGTTCATCTTACATTTCTGTTACTGTTGCTTGTGTTAGGATCACACGTGGCTGAGCTTGGGGGACCATATGCAGCAAATTGGAAGCACTGGGTACAGGAAAGGCAAGGGCTTCGTCCTCTGTACTGTCTCTTGGCCCCATCATAAGCAATTTCTTTTGGCTACTAGTAGATACTAGAATAAAATTTAAAATTTCTATTATTATTTACAGTAGTCTACTCTCTGCTCTTCGTGTCTTATTTATCATAGTATGGTGAATAATCTTTTATCTTTTACCATTACCCCTTTAAATAGACTCACTGTCTTTATTTATTTTTATTTTCTTTAACGTTGAGTTTGCTTCATTCTTAAAACTACACTCAGGTTTTTCAAATATTTATCATTGTGCCTCCTTAGGAAACTTTCCCTCCTTCACTTCAGTCATATCAATATGTTGCCACTCAAGTTTCAGTGACACTGCATTATCCATCGCTCTACCCGCAACACAAGTTTAGACTACACCATGCATTACATGTCCCACAATTACTCCATTTTCATTGACAAATTGTCTACTACCTTAAATATTTAATACCATATAATATTAAAATTTCTACAATTATAAATATATAAAATTATAATAATATTAGAAGACTAGCAACTTTTATCTTGCTTCATAAACATCTACTGCTATCTGTTCTGGCTTAAATCATCAAATATATCTTGCTTTCTTAATTATGAACAGAACCAATTTGGCCTGAGCAAAGATGTTGACTCTTGGGATTTTTTTACTGTAAGTTATCATTAAAAGTTTCCAGTCACCCTTTCCCAGCAATTAAAGGGATGCCAATTAATGGGATATCCAAATATTCCCTCTAGACCTTCAACTCCTACTTATTTGTTTGAGATTTATTCTCCCGGGTTTTATGTGTGAATGGACATAATATAGGCTAGATTTTACTCTGCTAATATCATGTTGATGCTATATAGTCAACTCCATGCTACAGGCAAAGAACACATTACCTATATAATTATGTATTTTCTTTGCTCTTTAAACTAGTACAATGGGGGCTGGAGCAATAGTCCAGCGGGTAGGGTGTTTGCCTTGCACGTGGCCAGCCTGTGCCGGCCTGGGTTCGATCCCGGCATCCCATATGGTCCCCGAGCACCGCCAGGAGTAATTCCTGAGTGCAGAGCCAGGAGAAACCCCTGAGCATTGCCGGGTGTGACCCAAAAAGGCAAAATAAATAAATAAATAAATAAAAATAAACTAGTACAATGATAAAAAATACCCAGAATAAGACTTTTGTTATGTTATATCCTTGATATAAATACAAACTTTGTTATAGTTAAATTATAAATATTTCTAAATATATATAAATCTATATATACATATACATAAAGAAATAAAAGTATATAATTTATCCATAAACATCTTAGAATATGAAATTCTATAATATTTGTAGATATTTCAATACTTCTGAATTTCAAAAACCTGTGATACTAATTTTTAAAATGCAAAGCAATAATTCATTGCTTCATGCATTTCTGATGTTGAATGTTTTTACACAGAATTATGACTCTTAAAATATATGCTTATCCTGATTTCAATTTACACTCATTCACAAACCTTTATAAAATTTGTTTAAGTTGGTCCCAATCACAGAGGACTTATGTAGTTTTCAAAGGGAATAGAACAGACATTTACACTATTATGCGCGAATATATGTGCTTTATATATGTAGCTGAGATTTATAATCACTACATTAGGATGTTCTTAAAGACAATGCACACCTGTAATTTCTTTCTTTCAAGAGTATGCTACCCACACGGCAGAGCCTGGCAAGCTACCCGTGTTGTATTTGATATGCCAGATACCAGTAACAATTATAGACCTCATTCCCATGACCTGATGGAATGGTTTGAGGCTCTTTATGTTCCTGGAGCAAGCAGGTTCCTTGGGCTCTACTTGCATGAGACAGGACATATGGAGATGTTACTGGTGCCCGCCGGCCAATCGATGATGAACGGGAAGACTGTGAAGACAGTGACAGTGTTCTTAAATTGTTGCAAAAAAACCAAGGTGGCCAGAAATATGAAAAACAATTTTGCAGTTTTCTGTACTGCTTACCAGTAATATTTTTTTCACAAATTCTGGTAGCACATAAGAGTCCTGGGAATCAGGGGAGAAAACCCCGGGGCCTGGGCATAAGCACAAGGACCTGGATAGAATGCCAGAGACACACTCTTTGCACAAACGGGATAACCCTTGGAATTCGGGCATAGTATTTAGGTATCTAGTACAATTGCCAAATATTGCTAGAGTGGTTCCTAATGCCTGAGCACTCCACCCCAAAATAACAGATTTCCTAATTGTTATAACTGTATTTCCAGTACTAAGTTCACATTAAATATATTTCTGAGTACAGCAATAATAAAATATAGGAGTGATTGTGGAAAAAGTATTTCCAGAAAATTCATATGTGAATGCCTAATCTCCAATATGATGGTATTTGAAGGTATGGCCTATAAGAAAAAAACTAGGTTATGAGGATAGAGTCCTCATAGGAAATAATGTGATAAGATCAGAGAGATATGTAGGTCAGGTACTTCAATTGCACTTAACCAACTTGACTACCTTATAAGACCCCCTGACTCCTTCCAGGAATGACCCCTGATGGTAAAGTCATGAATTAGCCATGAGCTCAGCTGGTTGTGGCACAAAAAAATAGAATAAACAAACCAAAAGACAAAAAGTCTTATTTTAAATAACATAAACATTTCAGATCAATTGTAAAAAATGGTTTATAATAATCAAATAATGTTAGAAACTTCAATGTTTATTTTATGTCTAAACGGGCTGAAAAGAGACAGGATGTATACAGAACATGACTTGCATATGATATATCTAGATTTGATCCTGATATCACGCTGCAAGTTCCCACTTAGCATCCATCCCCAGAACAATCCAAATATACGCTGGTAGAGGTATTAGGAAATTAAACACTGATGGGAGGGTTACACCTCAAAGAAAAGCAATGATCACAATCCAAACTGAACATAAAACAGAGCTAAGAAACTTTCCATTGATACTTTTCCTCTCATGTCAAAAGGGAAATGCTGCAAAGATAAATTTAAAGTCTAAAGTTGTGATTTGTTTCTACTTAGAGCAATTCATAATTAAAATGTGATTCAAGTAAGATTTTTCACTTATTCGCATTGTAGAAGTCTTTACAAACAGGAATAAAATTTGAATCCTCAATTTTTTCCCTCTTAAAAAATGAATATTCAGTCATTTAATCATACTGTAATTGTTTTCCTCAACATTAATCAGCAGTAACAACAAGCAGTAACATCTGTTCAATTTTTTTTTCATCTAGGTAAATAAAATGAACATAAAATAATTTCTGAAAGTCATTCTAAATCTTTTATTAAGAACAAAAAATTGCTAAAAGCATTTAGGATATTCTTTGAAGTCATCTACCAGTGATAAATATACTTGAATTATTTTAAAGTACTGAGGGCAGGGCACTAGCCTTGAATGTGGCAGACATAGGTCTGATTCCCAACATTCTCCATACACTCTAGAGCACCATCAGGAATGGCCCCAGAGTGAGTGATAGGTAAGCCCTGAGTACTTTCAGGCATTCCCTTACCAATTTTAGTTTCAATTTTTGTCAGAACATTATTGTATAATAAAATCAACATATTTCTTCTTTATTCAAAAAATGGATCAAAACCACAGATGCAGTATTTGGCAAAAATGCTCATGCATGGAAAAATACATACTGTAGTTTTCAAAGTTTAAAACTCATAAGAACTTAAAAAAAAACTAATGCAAAATCTGAACAAGAAATTTACCTTCAGAAGATAGTATTATTTGAATGGGGAAAACTTTGAAAGGTAGATGTTTTACACCATAATTTGAGTAGTGAACTATGAGTGTATATCCATGTAACATTTCATTTAATGTTCTATAGTACAAACTATTTAGTAAATACTTCACTGTGGCAATGTTTCTGCAATTAAACTTTCAAAAATATATTCAGTATTCTTATTCAATAATACATATCAGTTACTAGACAGCAGTTTAATGAATGCTTCCTTCAAAGACAGTCTGTGACGTACACCTATATATTAATTCTTAAAATGTATGGTTAGCATTATTTCGCTAGAAATAGATGATCTAAAGTAATAGAAAAAATAAGAAATTGATTTGTAGTATTTCACTATTTGCAAATAAAATGATAATAAGACAGATATTTGGTATTGTTAATTTCAGGAGAATCCAAGAACTACTGATGTGTACAGCAGCAATTAATTTTAAATGTCACCAGACAATAGTTTTCTAAATTGTGTTTCCCAAAGTATCGAAGGGTATTCAAATGCTCTATAGTCCATTTAGTTGGAAAATTCTAGGTTAAGCAAAGTTTAGACTATTTCTCAGACTTTAATATGCTCTTGTGCCTTGTGGATTTCCACAGAAGCATAATATGCAGTTTTCTTCAAATGACTTGGTCATTAGACTCCATTTTCAGCAGAACATTTCACACAAGTAATGTTCTCAGGAGCAATGAATACAGACTTCTGGGAGGTGAATGAGCGACTTTATTATACTAATCAAAAGGAAAAAATCATGAGATTTTTGAGAACACTTTTCAAAAGTGAAAGGCGTTAGACAGAGCAACATGTTTGAACTAAAGCACAAAAATCATTCTTATTTATGTCTGAAAAGGAGTATTTTTTATAACGACGAATTTAAACAATAGCTGAGAGTTCACAGGGAGATTAAAATGACATTGATCCTTTTGGAGAACACAGCAATTTGAATGATCAAGTTTTGAAGAAAAAAGAGTCAACATAGGGCTGAAAGCAGTACAATATGCTTGAGATAAAAATAGCTGAGTGTGAAGCATGGACATGTATGTGCTGCATTAAATAAACGTAAAATATATCATAAAACATATCCTCAATATATAGAGCTGCTATCTACAGCATCAAATTTTATTTCCAATTCCATAATTACTTTATTCTAGAATATTAGCAATGATGCCTGCAGACAGAAAAGATACATTTAAACCTAATGTTATTTCCTTCTAACATATGAATAAAGTTAAGAATATATTAAAAATATTAAAATTTTATCTCCTGAGAATAATGTAAATCCTTTCTCAATTATAAAGCTATTTTAGCTTGAGAATATATTTATTATAATTATAATCTGAACTCATGGTTCACACAATCACTAAGTAATCACTAAAAGTTGTATTTAAAGATGATACTATTGTGTTTTTTTATCAAGCATTATAAACACTTTACTCTTAGGTTTGGACAAGATTCTCCTCAATAGGCTGAGTGCACTCTGCATCCTAGAGACCAGGGCTTGATCCAAGGTACCACATGTACCCCAGAACAGAGACAGGAGCATACTTTAAGCATAGAACTGGGGGTAGCTCTTGGGCACCATTAGAGTTTTCACAAAAATAAGAATAAATAAAACTTTTTTATATATTAATATGTACATATATATGTGTATATATATATATATATATATATATATATACAACTTCTGGATGCTTTAGATGAAATAGAATCAAGATGACTTTCTAATCAACTTTCCTTTTCTTCCATTTTCATGAATTATCATGTACAAATGACCTAAAAGCTAAGTATAAAACAGAATTGTTACTAATAATCCGGGGCAGTCACTATAAATATGTTAATATATTTTGCTTATTATTTGATTATTACCTCTCATACTTGTTAGATGTATGTTGTCCATACAAAAGATATTTTGTGAGAAATCTCAGTAATATATATCATAGTGCAAAATATGAATGGTTTATTATGAATTGTAACATTTATTCAAATATATATATACCAATTCTTAACAACAGAATAAAATTTAATTAATGCTAGTATAAAATATTATAAAATCAGTGTTTGATTGGTGAAGTGGAGCAGGTATAATTACTAACAGCTGACATTATATTAACAATTGCTATATGACAGTACACTTAAAGAAATGAAGATAACAAACTGGATATATCTTACCTAGTATTTTAAGACACTAAAGACTCTTCAGACACTAAAATACCAATGCAATATGATTAAACAACAGACATTTCATAATCACGATGTTATATATTATTATCATCTTCTTAAATTCCATATTTGAGCTTTAATTACTAATTTGTTATTTCTGTCATTCTGCATTTTATCAATCTTATCAAAAAAAAGTGACACATAGAGATGATATGCTAAGAAAGTACTATTTTGGACCTTAAATTGGGTGTGACTGATTAAACTTTGGCTCATGAACAAACTACAATAAAATTCCTAATTTTTTAAACAATAAAGTGAAACAAATATAATTTGGATTTATATATACTTATGTTAATATTGCTTATTCTATATGATGTATACTTTAGAATATTGATTTGTAAATATTTTAGATTTGCATACTTTATTTATTAATTTGTGTTAATAAAAATAGCTGTTTAGGCTGTAGAGATAGTACAAAGGGAGGGTACTTTTCTTACATAAGATAGGCCTGGGCTTAATCTAGAATTGGATGTGGTTGCTAGAGCATCACCAGGAATAGTTCCTGAGTGTAGAGCCAGGAGAAATACCGAGAATCACAGGGTGTGACCAAACCTACCCACTTCCCAAAACAGTTGTTAACTGTGCTGTTGATCATTTAAACTTCTGTTCAACAGTGAATTTATCCTATAGTATTTTCATATTTTTAAAGTCTCGTTAAAGAAACGAAGACTACATAAATATGTTTAAAAGTTTAAATAAAAATATATATACATCATTAGACAAATATTTCAAGCTCAGAATAGTAAATTAATACACAGTAAGTTCATTGTCACAAACTATGAAAAAAACATTAAAACGGTCATGGATATCACTCGACACTCTTCAGAAAGCCAAAATTTAAATTGTAAAGAATAGTAACTGCTGCCAAAAATTTGGAGAGGTTGAAAATTGCATTACTTGGGAAGACATAAATATAGTAAAGAGACGTAAGCCTCTGGTGGATTCTTCTTTAAAAATTATATATATATAATTATATATATAATTTTTAAATATATATATAATTATATATATATAATTTTTTAAAGAAGAAACCATCAGAGGCTTATTCTGGAATAAAGAGAATGTATGTGCTAAGTCACTTGCCTTGCATTAGCTGACCAAGGTAAGATCTCCAGCACCACATAAGCTTCCCTGTGTATGCCAAAAATAACACCTGAGCACAGAGATAGAAATAACTCCTGGGCAAAACCAAACGTGACCACAAGCTTCCTGTATCAACAAAGATAAATCATAAAATGCATGTCTTCTGCAAACTGCAAATTTACTCTTACTTTTTTTTTTCTTTTCGGGTCACACCCAGCGATGCTCAGGGGTTACTCCAGGCTCTTTGCTCAGGAATTACTTCTGGCAGTGACTGGGGAACATATGGGATGCCAGGATTGGACCCGGGTCTATTGCGTGCAAGGGAAACGCCCTACCTGCTATGCTATCGCTCCAGCACCAGGATGTTGTATTTTTTGGATTAAAAAAGCGCTAACTGTGACTTCAAAAAAAAAGGCAATAAAACTGTGATATATTGGAAAGGCTGCTACAGAATGTCCATGGGAACTACTGATAAGTTTTCCTATGAAGATTAGTATTGGTAATAATAAGAATTGAAAAAATAAAAGAAAGTCAAGTGGTTATTGCAACAGAATGTGAAGTTCATGAATGTGCTCAATAGTTAAAGGCTCAAGACACACCATAACAAGAAGAAAATCCCACATCAACTGTGTAGTGATTCTGCTTCCATCATGCCGGTCCAAAGTGCATTTCTTGGAAGAAAAGGGACTGTGTGTAAAATAAGTTAAATAATATCTTAAATGAACTAAGTGATAATATACATGTGGTAGTAGAATGCCACTCAGGAATAAAAGAAATGGCAATATAGAGAGAGACAAAATAAAATAAAATAATTCCACATTATCCTGAGTGGAAGAAGTATTACAAAAATCTGAACAGATGGTGTCATCCCACTGACATGAAATTTCAAACATAAAACTATACTATGGTGAAAATTACCAGAACATTAGTGACTTCAGAAGGAATGAGATGGACTCCTCATTGGTTCATAAGATCTCAGCATTTTATGGCATATTCAGGTTGCACATCTAAGTCTAGTTCTCTTCTGATTTCTGCCACATGTGCAATTACTCAACTGCAGTTGTTTTGGAACTATGCTTGGCAGTGCCCAGGGCTCTTCATGGATCTGTGATTAAGGGTCATTCCCAGCAGCTCTTGGATTGCACTCCAGGTTCCTGCAAGTTGAGCTTAACCTTTGGAGCTCTCTCCCTGGTTCTCACTAGAGTTTTGAACTTCCCGCTCATCCATAAGGATCCAAATCAAAAAACACCAATTAATGTTGATGTTTTTACATACTTTCATTAGTTGCCTATATTCTCTATGTTCTCTAAAATGATAAAGTTTATGGAGCCATAGTAGAGCGGTAAGGACTTCTGCCTTGTCCATGGTCCACCCAGGTTTAATGTCTGGTACCCCATATGGTCCTCTGAGCCCTCCGGGGAATGAGCCCGCCCTACTCAGAGCATAGACTACCTCTGAATGTGGCCCAAAACCAAAAATTTGAGTAAAATAATACATTATTTCCAAAAGGTTTTGTGTTTGCTTAGAACCACCAGAAGAATCATACTCTATTATAGTAACTGCCTGATTACATATAGTGATTAAATAACTAGGCTTGAAAATGCAAAATGGCTCCTTGATTCATGGACTACTGATCGGAGAGGGTTTCCTGAAGAAAACCAACATCCATCTCCTTGTGCGCCTGCATTAGTCTTAGGTGACCAGACACTGACAGAGAGCAGTATTCACTTAAAAGGACTTTTGTTTTCTGAGCAATTATTCTCAACAATGGGCTTAACATATTTGGCTGGGGTGGTAGTCCAGCAGTTAAGGCACCTGCCGTGCATGCAGCCTGACCCAGATTTGATCCCTGGCATCCAATATGTCCCTGAGCACTGCCAGGAGTAATTCCTGATTGTAGAACCAGGAATAGCCCCTGAGCATACCTGGGTGTGACCCCCCAAAAAAAAAGTAAACACAAAATACTCACAATCCCTTTTTATAAATAGATGTACTATTATATAGACTTCTTGTTCCATTTACAAAGCATGAGGAAAACAGACTTAGAACAATTCTTAAGGAATTTTCTACAATGAACACTGACTTCAACTCTAAGTTCTCCTTTTCCTAGTTCCTAAGAGAGATACAGCCTCTCTTCAAAGCCTAGAAGTGTCACCTGCATCTCCTTTCTTGGGATGTACTTTCATGCTCACATATTATTGCTATCTAATGCTGAGATGGCAGTCTACAGACATGGGGCAGAGCTGCTACTTGTTCTCCCTGTGCCCAGCCGCTCAGAAAGCCAGCCAGCCACAGACGAGCCTATCACAGCCCGGATCATCAACACCCACCCTGCAGCAGTTTTTTCAATCTAGCCCAGGTTTGCTGATCTAAAGAATACAGACATGGGACAGAGCTGCTACTTGCTATCCCTGTGCCCAGCCTCTCACAAGCACCCGGGAGGGATGGCAGGTTCTAGCCCTGGCCCGCCACTCCAGCAGAGCCTCACAACAAGCCAAATGACACCCCCAACTCCATGAGGGGCGCCATCCTCCACATCGAACTTCTCTCGTCAGAACCCCAGCCAGCCACAGATGAGCGTATCACAGCCCGGATCATCAACACCCACCCTGCAGCAGTTTTTTTTTCAATCTAGCCCAGGTATGCTGATCCAGAAACTTACAGACATGGGACAGAGCTGCTACTTGCTCTCCCTATGCCCAGCCGCTCACGGGGCACCCGGGAGGGATGGCGGGTTCTAGCCCTGGCCTGCCACCCCAGTAGGGCCTCACAACAAGCCAGACGATCCCCCCCACACACACCCCCACACACACACACACATTCCATGAGGGCCACCATCTTCCACATCGGACTTCCCTCTCGTCACAACTCCACCCAGCAGCAGACGAGCCTATCACGGCCCAGCTCATGGAGATCTACCCTGCAAGCGGCCGCATGGTTCATCAATAAATGCTGTATTTAGAGGTGACTACAAGAGTATGCCACCCACACGGCAAGCCTGGCAAGCTGCCTGTGTCATATTTGATATGCCAAATACCAGTAACAACTATATTAGGTCATTACCATGACCTAATATAATTTTATGAGGCTCTTTATGTTCCTGGAGCAAGCAGATGCCCTTTGGCTCTACTAGCATGAGACAGCACATATGGAAATATTACTGGTGCCCGCTCAAGAAAATTGATGATGAACGGGAAGATTGTGATTGTGATTGTGATTGTGATTGTGAATGCTGAGATATGTGTATGGGGTTGTCCCTGCCTTTGCAGAAGCTTGGTTCTCTTTTGAATGCCTTTCTATCTCTCTCTCTCTCTCTCTCTCTCTCTCTCTCTCTCTCTCTTTCTTTCCCTCTTTCCCCTTTCTAAAAGCTTCCAAATAAAATAAGGTTTTACTTCACTGCTTTCTATTTCTGAAATCCCTCTCTGCAAGATAGAACAAGGTACCTGAAACCCTGGAAATCCAAGACCTGGTAAGGTCTTGGACTGACTTTCATTTCCTACAAAAAGAAACCCTCACTCTAGACCAAGTCCGTGGTTCCCCAAGAAACTGAAGGATGGGGATCAAGTCCTGTGCCAAGAAGACCGAGCAGATTTGACTTAGTGAGGCTTGACCATCATCTCAGGGGGTTGGCAGGGCCCCTGGGTCAAGGGATCATTGCAGACTTCTTAGTCCTCACCTTTCCAGCTGGTCCAGGCCTGCAGAGCTGTATACAGAGAAAATGACCATCTCTCTCCTCCTTCCCTCACATAAGTCATCAGTGGGGACCCACTGATTTCACACCACCAAAAATATTCAGAATTGTAACATTAAAAATTACCAATCATAATAATCATATCAAAACCAATACTGCAAAAGTTGAAATTTCATAATTACCAAAATGTGATTTAAGACGTGAAGAGAAATAGGCCATTAGAAAGATGGAACTGTACTTTGTAGTACTTATTTCACTCAGGATAATGTGAGATTCTTTTATGTTTCATTCTAAAATTGCAGGGTAAGTTTAGAGGAGTAATTTCTAAAGGATACCAAAATCCTTTCAAAACTTCTCAAACTTTTTTTTCTCTTTGTATCACACCCGGCTACCCGGCGATGCCCAGGAGTTACTCCTGGCTCTGCACTCAGGAATTACTCCTGGCAGTGCTCGGGGACCAAATGGGATGCCAGAAATCGAACCCAGGCTGGCATGGACCGGCCGCATGCAAGGCAAATGCCCTACCCACTGGGTCATCGCTCAGGTCCCAACTTCTCAAACTTTTATGTAATTAAGGGCATTTTTTAGTTAGTTAAGCTGAAAAAATATTTTTTGCATTTTTTGTGCAGTTGCTTTACTAGTGCGATAAAACACAGTATTGCTAAAAATGTTAAAATATATGTATAACTGAATCAGTAATGTACCCTGAGAACCATATGAACTAGCAGAATACTTAGCTGAAGGGTGTGGTGTGGGGGACATGGTAGTAATTGTATTCATGAAATTCAACAGTAACAGTACTGCAAAACACAGTGACTCCATTAAAAAGAAATAACCATTGATGAGCAAAATTAAAAACAAAATAGAGAGTTAATATCCCTGAATAACAAGTCTTGTATGCCATGGTATCTTCCCTTTGCAATGCTATATGACTTTCCTTTCCAATGTTACATGCTGATTAAAAATTCTCTAAATTAAACTCCTTCCAAGTTATATTGTGTATATTGAAAAACTACATCTAAAGTAAATTTAGAGAAGCAAAGACCCAAAATAGCCAAAACAATATTGAAGAAGAGTGAAATCAGTGAACAAATTATCTCACTTAGGATTTGTAAAAGGCAATTACACTCTATACGATGTGGCTTTGTAAACCAATATATAAACCTATAGAGCTGCTGACACGTAAACACATGAACATGGTCAACTGATATTTTTCAAAAGGAGCAAAACCACTAAAATTCACTAATGATTGCTATTACAATAAACGGTTCAGAAATACTTAGATATTTCACAGGTCAAACAAACAAAAAAGACCATAGACATGATATTTAAGTCCTTGCCTCAAATTACTCGAAATGAATTATAAACTTAAGTTTAAAATGCTAAACTACTAAGAAATCTTTGGAGAGGGACAGAGGTAACTCAAAGATCTTAACACAGAGGAAGTCTGCGCTCCATCCCTACATTGCTTTTTCCTCAGAGTTACCAGGAATGACTCCTGAGCATAGTTGGAAGTATCCTCTGGGTATGTCCAGATGCGGTATTTTTGGGTGTCATGCCCTATTGAGCTCTAGGCTCCTGCTACATTTAGTTTCTATTAAGAGCTGCTACCTGCCTTTAGGGAATCTCTGGAGCAGACACAATGGGAGCATGGACAGAATTTATTTCATAATTTTTATGTCAAAATATCCTTATTATGAATCTTGCCTGCTCTAGTACAATACTCGCTTTCCCACAGGTCCCCACGGGGACACACATGTAGATCTTCCAATAGTTCTTACTTGGACATGACAGATCAACCATAATGTAATCAGTTCTGCTAGTTCAAAGAGACATGCTAGTGTGCCTGTGGACTAACTGATTTTTCTCGGATTCTAAAGGTAAAAGGCAACATGAATTATTCTGATGAATTATGGACCTTAGGGGATCTAGAGTCTGCTAGAATCAGCTGGCATGGTGTAGTATGGGGACACTGTAGTCATTGTATTCATGAAATTGAACAGTAACAGTACTGCAAACTGACTTAAATAAAAAATAGCCCTACTAATACTATTAATACTATTGCATTAATACTACCAGTACTACTAATTAATACGACTAACAGTATTAATGGTAAGTAGTATTAATGCCATTCTCTACAAATTACATTCTGAACTGCTTTGTGTTCTAAAATACCACCCCCTCCCCCAATCCTCCAATGAAATTCTTATCTCAGGGAGTCAGCTCTGTCATATCAGCGTTTGTGAAGCTGGAGCCAAAGGGCCCTCCAGAAGTTCTGCATTTCTATTAGGTCATTTACTTGGATTTGTCCCTAGACAGCCCAAACCATTGTGGGCTGGGCTGGAAGTCTTTGGTGGGCTTCTGACAGTAAAAGAAGCTGGTAGGAAGTAGAAGAGGCCTTTGCACAATTTTGGCTCTCTCAGTGGTTAGGCTCTTTGCCCTTTAGGATTCTTCTCTGCCTGTTTGGGCATAAGCATGTGGTAGAAGCCATCTTGGCCTAGGAT
This sequence comes from Cryptotis parvus, assembly GCA_021461705.1. Classification (NCBI taxonomy): domain Eukaryota; kingdom Metazoa; phylum Chordata; class Mammalia; order Eulipotyphla; family Soricidae; genus Cryptotis; species Cryptotis parvus. The sequence goes on from JAJIBD010004088.1 coordinate 39,265, forward strand.
TCTAAACCTGCATGTGGCTGGGCCCAGCTAGGAAACTAAAGTTTGGGGTTTTCTTGTGACTGGATTGCAATGTCAAAATTTGTGTGAGTAAAAGCTTTTTGAAACTTTATGGATTCACTAGTCTTTATCTGTCCTCCAGCTGCAAATCCCCTTGGGCAAAAGGGGATCCTGCCCTGCTCCCCCATTACTGCTGGAGAACAAAGGTGTTTTCTAACAGTTGTACACTCCCACTTTGCAAAAATTTGGGGGAAAAGGAACATCAAGATGAATTTTTTGTGTCAAAGACTTTCTTAATAGAATAAATTAATTAAACAGGATTACATTGAAAGTTTTAAAATTCTACAAGGTGATATATGTTATCAAGGTGATGAGAAGGCAAGAAATGAAGAGACTAGGAGAAATATTTTTTCCAAAGTACATTGATAAAAGACTTACTAAAAACACAAAATAAACTCACAGAATCCGATGTCAAGAAAACTAATAATCCAATGATAATTAAGACAAAAGATCCATATATATCTCCAAAGAAGATATATACACGTGGGAAATGAATGAATGAAGATGTGTTAAATATGATGCAACTTTAGTTAATGGAAAAAATGAGATATAAAAATATTCCTTTTAGATTAGCAAACATTTAAAATGAGGACAAAACTAAATGCTACATTGCAAAACAAAAGGATTATGTTAATGATACAAAATTGTATAGGCATTGTGAACTTCAAAATTATGTCATTGGAGCTTTATTGTTATAACATATTTACCACTCTAAGTACAATGTTGATACTGGAAAGAATGTACTGGTGTAGGTCGTGGACATATATGGGTATCCTCTATAAAGAATGTACTGGTGTAGGTCGTGGACATATATGGGTATCCCTCTATATATTAGGAGAAACAAAACTTACTGAATGTTTAAGAAGTGGTCCCTTCTTCGGAGGGAAAATATAAATCAGACCAACATCTGTGATGATACGTATAAGTAAATGTTTACATCATTTGTAGAATAAGTATGTTTCTTCTGAATAGTAGCATGAAAACTTATATAAGCTTCTTTTTTTAAAGATCCTCAGTGGGGTTGGAGGTACCCAGGGTACACTCAGAAGTCCTTTGAAGTACTTGCAATGCCCATGTTTAAATCCAGGCTCCTGTTCATGCTAGGTATGTACTTTAGTCTTTAAGTTATCTTCCTGGTTCAACAGTTCCATCTTCAAATGTTTCATTTATTTAACCCACACAGCAGATAAGAGGATTTCCTTCAACTAGCTCTGTTGTTAGTTCAATGTTTTATGCCCATTTTCCTAGTCTCTCATCAGCACATAAAGGTAGTTACCTCCAAACATTTTGCATATTCAAAAATCATTTAAAACTGTTTTTTAGCTAACTTACTTGAGATGTTTGCTTAACCTACAATCCTTGGTGTCCAAACTCGAGTACTTAAGAATGCGATTTGAGGGGCCAGAGCAATAGCCCAGCGGGTAGGGCGTTTGCCTTGCATGTGGCCAGCCCATGCCAGCCCGGGTTTGATTCCCGGCATCCCATATGGTCCCCGAGCACCGCCAGGAGTAATTCCTGAGTGCAGGGCCAGGAGAAACCCCTGAGCATTGCAGGGTGTGACCCAAAGAGCAAAAAAAAAAAAATGCCATTTGTAAATGTACTAATATTGTTGAAATTAGTAAATGTGCGTTCTATGAATCAAAGCTGTATTTGCTAAATAATGGATCATGAGGAAGAATGTTACAGGAAAAAGAGAAATATTCTGGAATATACAAAATTTAGATATTCATCTCTACTAAACACCACCTAGCTATATGGCTTTTACAAAGAATATTTTCTTTCTTTCACCATCAGATTTCAAATTTGTATTATATTTTTAAAAGTAGGATTATTTTTTTAATTCCTGGATAGCTGTGTAAAAACTAAGTCTCAGCACACATAGGGAGAACTGATTTCAGATATAAGCACTAGGTAATATTAATTGAAACTAATATACTCTTTTCAATTGTGATTTATATTCCATAGGGTTTTTATCTTTTAAACATGCTAAATGCCAAGCTCATAAATCAGGAAGTTTCTTTCATTTATAATACAGAACTTTGCTAATTGAAGTCACAATGGAATTTTAATAATGAAAGATGTACAAAACAACTTATAATTAATTTATGAATTGAAGTATGAATGCAAATGTCAGCTTGCAAATACATTAATATTAATGATTAGATGAATGTATTTTCTTAATTCACTTGTTCTTAACTCATAACCCCTTTACTACAAGTTTAGAGTATCTGAACCTGTTTCTAAACGTGCCTGTTAGAAGTGTACACACCTATGTCTTATTATTTCAATAGGAAAAACAAACTGCACTTAAAATATTCAGAATAGGAGTCAAGGTGCTAACCTTGCATTCTACAACCCAGGGTCAAACTTTGACACCACCAAACCCCTACGCACAGTTGGGAGAAACTCTTGAGTGTTTCTTGGTGAAGTTCCCAATCCCCAAAATCATAAGGCCTTTGTATCACTTGACTTATATCACTTGTCTTCCCGTTGTTCTAGTTGCTCTAGCGATCACCAGTAACATCTCCATAAGTCCTGTTGCATACTAGTATAGCCAAAGGGCATCTGCTTGCTCCAGGAACATGATAAGCCACAACCCATTCATTCAGGTCATGGGAGTGAGGTCTATAACTGTTACTGGTTTTGGGCATGACACAGATAGATTGCAAGGCTCTGCTATGCGGGTGGCAGGAAGGCTTTTGTAGTCAATCAAAAGAAAATGAATTAAAGCAAACCTGTTTTAAATCATTTAACTCTTAATATTCATAGGCTTCTTTATCAGGGAAACAAATATAAAGCCTGTAGTTGTTTGTTGTTGTTTTTATTTTTTCCTCTCAACCATCAAAATGCTACTTTTCAAATGTAATTAGCATTGTCATTCAGACACCTAGAAGCCCCCCAGAGTACTTCTGTAGAAGAAACCTTAATGTGTGCCAGAGGCTGGGCCATAGTGGAATTTATTGAAATTCAAATAAACTTGGAATTCTAATAAATTAAATTCTAAATAAATATTCCCTCGGCCCTTCCTGAAGCAGTAGCTAAAGGCAGAAGTAAGCACTGATCACTGCTGGGAGTGCCAACAAGAACAAGCAAAATAAACAAAAACAATGAAGTTGACTTTATTTGACCCATTGTCTAGTTTAACAGATGTCAATAAAATGGTCTTAACATTTCAAAACCACACATCCTCAGTGGAAAGCAGCTCTGTTTTTATTGCAGATACTGGGGAAAAAGACTTAACAGAAATATTTTAATGTAGGGTCTTTAGAGAAATAAAAAATGATCACTTTTGTATATCACCTGTAATAACAGTACTGCTTTGAGAATTCATTCTCAAAGGAACAAAAACACTTTTCTGTAGTAGGTTTTCATCTTGAGAATTTCAGAAGTTGGTGTTTCTCTTTATTTATTAACTTTATTTTGTTAAGCAAAGTGATTTTGTGTATGAATGTTAATTTCCTCCAGATTAGCAAACATACCCTGCTTTCAAAGAATAAAGCTTCTAGCAATACATCAAAAAGCTTACAAAACATGTTTCCCTTCCATTTTTTAGAAGGACAAAATTAAAAGTAGGGTGAAGCTATAGCCACGTACTTTATTTTCAAACTAACTTTAAAATTTGCACAATATTTAGATGGTGTCTTAGATTTACTTCATAGTAATTCTGATATCTGGTTAAAGGTGGTACTATTACTAAGGGTTCAAGCATAGCCCTCCATAGATTTCGTATATTTCTGAACATCTTTGGGGCAGAGACACATTTTGTGAGCAGAGACAATATTTGCTCTGGGCTATCAATTCAATGAAGCTTGGATAGCTAATAATCTTGGAACATAAGTTAATGCATCCCTTTGGAACCAAGGACAAGTATGTTTACAGTCTTAAAATGCAGATGATGCAGATTAATTTAGAGAGAAGAGCCAGTGTTTATCATCATCCATATAATAAATTCTATTTCTTCCTCTGTGAGAAAAAAGACATGATCATGATCCACAAAATAGATTTGGTATCCTTCAACTCACCGATTTTTTTTTAACAAACCTAATGGTACACACTGGTATAACTTGGCCCTCTTAGCTCTGAAAACTGCTCTGGAAATTAGTTTCATTGCTATCATTCTTGATACTACCATTGTTCTCTCTCTCTCTCTCTCTCTCTCTCTCTCTCTTTTAGTTTTTTTGTTTTTTTTTTTTTTTGCTTTTTGGGTCACACTTAGTAATGCTCAGGGTTATTCCTGGCTCTGCACTCAGGGATTACTCCTGTCAGTGCTGGGGAGCCATATGGGATGCTGAGGATCGAATCTGGGTAGGCCACATGCAAGGCAAATGCCTTACCTGCTGGACTATTCCTCTGACCCCTGAGATAGCACTGGTTTTTAAGAGTATAAATGTTGATAAGGCTCCAGCTCAAGTTTTTGGACCTTTTGAACATCACATCCTTGGTAACATCATTTTTGAAGTCAGAGTTCAAATTTTTTTTTTTTTTTTTTTGGGTCACACCGGCGATGCCAGGGGTTACTCCTGGCTCTGCACTCAGGAGTTACTCCCTGGTGGTGCTCGGGGGGACCATATGTGATGCTGGGGATCGAACCCGGGGCCGGCATGGGCCAGCTGCGTGCAAGGCAAACGCCCTAACCACTGGGCTATGGCTCCGGCCCCAAAGTTATTTATTATTGACACTCATTTGTATCTGATCTAGGAAATTGTGCTCAGTCATCAATAAAAGTTGTGGCATGCTAACATATTAGCTTACAAATGGCGTTACATTTAATAGCATTTAGTTCCTGATAAAACTTAAAGTCACTTACTGAAACAAATATTCCTCAAACATGTTCTTAATATCAATGTTTAGGAGATGAAAAGAAAGTGGAATTTCTTAGGACAGGCCTTTGTCAAGAAAATGTAGAGAGACCCTTTTAACTATTTAATGTATAATATTATGTAAAGATATACATCATCAGTAATCCAGGTCATTTCTAATAAAAATGATCTACAAATAACTTTGTGCATTGATTTATATATATATGTGCGTTTACCTAGCCTTTTTAAAACAGCACATTTTAGGAGCCAGAGCAATAGCACAGCGGCGAGGGCATTTACCGTGCATGTGGTCAACCCAGGTTTGATCCCCTGACATCCCATTTGTCCCTCAGAGCACCGTCATGAGTAATTCCTGAGTGCAGAGCCATGAACAACCCCTGAGCAATGCCTGGTGTGACCCAAAAAGAGAAAAAAAACAAAAAAACAAACATCAAACAAGAAAAGCACATTTTAGATTAATTCTTTCTCATTGTAATTTGTAAATATTACACATACAATAATTTTATTAACCTATGACTCCAGAATTAAATTTTCCTTCAAAAATTGTACAAGATGTGTTTACACAATCACAAAATGGATATGAGTGAGATTAGTACTGAATTTATATATTATTCAGGAAAAAAATACTCTTAGAAAAATAATGTATTTCCCTTTACAAGATGCATGATTTAAATAATTACAAAATAGGACAAATCTATCCAGATGTATTAGTGTATTTATTAACAGCTTAGTAATTATTTGGCTAATACTCCTTTCATTTACTTAGACTCACTCTTTTCACTCTCAAGTGACTGCTTCCATTACTTCATGACTTCCGGGGGTAAGAAAGCACTAAGCTATTTCAGACAGAAAGGCACAAATTTTCCTCAGTTAGGAAATAATGCTCCTGGGTTTGCCAGAAGGTTCCCAGCCTCTAAGCAGTCACAGTTTTGATGTTTTGTTTAATGGTTGCCTCTGTCCCTAGGGGTCTTCCCTGCCACTCTTCACTAATTCACATCTATCATTCTTTTTAATACCAAAAGTGAAAAATTACCTTCCACAGATGACTCCTTTGCATTATACTTTGCTAGAGTGGATACAATACTCCCTGGACTTAATAAATTATGCAAACTCTTTTGCCCCATTTGTACAGTAACAACTCTCACAGACAAACATTTTGATTCTAGGAAGTAGAAGTACAAGTCAATTTTGGTTTGTAGAAATCACTTTGCATTATAAAAGCCAGATATCTTCATCAAGGTCCATAGAAAGACAGAAGCATCTATAGGTTTTCAATGAAAATTGAAAACTGGGAATACCCAAATAACATTTCTACTATATCCACAAACTCTTCTCTCAACCCTGAATTTAACTGTCATCAGCAAACAGGACAAGGGAATAATTAATATTGCAAATAACAAAAGAAATAAAATTCTAGGTACTGATTTAACAAAATTTACAATATAATAATTAGGTCATCTGGCCATCCGCTGAAATATTGGTCTCCCATCAAAGTACTAGCAAGGCCTGACCCGGCTTAGCTTCTGAGATCAGAGTAGGTCTGGCGTCTTCAGGGTGGTATGGCTGTAGACCATATGCTGAAATA